>JABBOT010000040.1:0-128423 GCA_016165875.1 Acanthopleura granulata
AGAAATAAAATAAAAACTGAAAAACACTTAAGTATTTTTGCCAGGCAAATACTTTCATATAGCCTGTAAAACGTACGACTACTGAAATGATATGTCTATTGTGAACAAACTTCACTGACCTGTTTCGCATCTGTCTCCGGTAAAGCCAGGTTGACAGCCCTCCAGACAAGTCCCGGTAATAAAGTTACATCCGTCTGCGACACAATTCTGACTACAGTTCCGGGAACAACCGTCTCCCCATGTTCCATTTGTGCATTCTAGAGGACACAAATGCAGTTAAATCGGTTTCATTGAAGTTGGTTACATCCACTCTGCAAGCATGATTAATTTTTTCTTTTATTTTTTTTCCTGTGTAACTGTTAGACATCGCTCTAATCCATATTTCGCACCTTTTACAGAAACAATAACAGTCTGTTTTGATAGGGTCAAATGTCTGGTGCTGTCATCACTATGTGTGTATTCTGCTGTTTTCTCTAAGTGACCGTTACATATCTTCCTAATCCCTATTTCACACCTATTACTGAAACAATAGCAGTTTGTTTCTATTAGGTCAAAGGCCTGGTGCTGTCATAACTACATCTGTTTATTGATGTTTGCCTGAATGACCGTCATTGATCAATGTTTAATTTCCATTGGTTGAATCATTTGATCAATCAAGCAGTGTATTTTATTCAGCCTTGTAATTTCTGCTTCTCTGTAAATGTATATATATGTGTTTGTTGATTGTACAAATTACTTCTCCTGAAGGTGACAAGTAAAACTTAGTCGAAATATCGAGAACGTCAACCATGCGTTACATTTCTTTATTCGGAGTTTCTATGCTTTTGCACTTTGCTAAGCTAGTTGGTGGATAAACAAGATGATTCATTAAGCATCATGAATTTATGTTACCCATGTTCGAGTAATCGTTATTAAGAAATATAAATGAAATTCTTGTATTATCTCCCTGTGGACACAAATTTGGAGAACACACTTGGCTATTTATTTGTTTATACTCAAAATGTCGGTGGCTTTCCTTTAAGTGAAATAATCGTCAATACGGTGTAAAATTCCAAAGAAATAAAAACCCCAAAATATCTTAAGTATTTTTGCCGGTCTTATTTTTACAGGCTGTGTAAATACCTTCTTATAGTTTGTAAATCCGACGACTGCTGAAATGATATGTCTATTGTGAACAAACTTCACTGACCTATTTCGCATCTGTCTCCGGTAAAGCCAGGTTGACAGCCCTCCAGACAAGTTCCGTTAATAAAGTTACATCCGTCTCCGATACAGTTCTGACTACAGTTCCGGGAACAATTGTCTCCCCATGTTCCATTTGTGCACGCTAGAGGACAAAAATGCAGTTAAATCGGTTTCATTGAAGTTGGTTACATCCACTCTGCAAGCATGATTCATTAAGCATCATGAAATTCTGTTATCCATGTTCCAGTAATCGTTATTAGGAAAGAGAGATGACATTCTTAAAGCGTCTCCCTGTGGAAAGAAATTTGGGAGAACTGGCTTCGCTATTTATTTGCTAATACCCAGGTGTACGACACGTTTTGTCTGTGTCCTCGAAACCAGCTGAACACCAGGGATGCCCGTCAGTAACGGGACATTTCCCCGACCTCTTTTTACACTCATTCCCGTTGTAACAGTTACCACACAAGTATGGACAGTTGGCACCTCACCGTCCATCGGAACATGCTGAAATCTGAAGGAAGTGAGGAAGTGAAATCTGAACTTAGAGGCAAATCTACTAATTCGTCAAGACTTTGACCTCTAATGTATTGTTTCGTTATGAGTTATGAGACGGCAAACGGACTCACGGTAAGAGCTAAAATGTCACACTTTTCCCGTACACCTGTTGGCAGAACATTGATCGTGTCCGACCTTGATAGGAATTGAATAATTTTTCGAACTTCTTTTCTCGGGGATCCATCTTTGTCTCACCTAGAGGACTTTTGATGTACAGCAAGACATCTTCGAACGAAGGCTCTATGGGCCATCTTGAATACTAATAATTTAACGTGAGAAATTATTTGCCAGATTGAAAAGAATTCAGTTATTTCAAAATTAATACTAAAGGTGTGATTCGGCAATTTAACACTAGAACATGTCTTTCTTGTGGATATACAACTTATTGGTTTATTAACACGACGTGTCGGTGTAGATACTCACATCGTTTTCAAGTAAGTGACACAGGCGTGATTTGGCAATTTTATTTCGCATTGGCAATGAAAATATTTTACTTAGATTAGAAAAATATCCCGAACCTTCTTTTTGTTGGAAGATGACCATTCAGTACACACAATTCTTGACGTAAAGCCGAAGACAGGCGAAGTGGGTCAAGATTTTAAAGTAGGTATGTGATTTCGGCAGCGCAAAGACGTTGTCTCGTATTTGTTCTCCACACCGTACGTGTTTACTAGGAGATATTATTTGTTTCTGTGGTCAGGGGTAATATTCATAAAATGTCTTCAAAATCTATTTGAACAGTTAAATTTTCGCACTTCGCTGTGAAATATCCCGGCATACACCTTGACTGGTTTATTTTGTCCGGGCAATGACCGGATATAGTGTTATAGGTTTTCTTATATAAAGAGACAGTGACAAAAACCACAGTGACAAAGAAATTTGTACACGAAACATGCACATACTTAGGTTTTACAAAGCAGTCCTAATCGGCGCTTTGAAATAGTGAGGACTATTCTTATTATTAACCACTTTTTGTGATACGCCTACAGAATCACTAAATGAAAATTTCTCAAACATTGATAATGTCTGAAGCATTGCGTACCCAAACTGTGTTCATAGTGAATTTTAAGCAAAAACTAAGTAAATTAAAGTGTGGTCAACAATTCTTGGAGGTGACAACCAGATGTAAAACTTCATGGAACTAATAACTGCACCTTTTTAACAAGGGAACGGGATACAACCCTTCAAGAATGTATTCTGTATAGATTTTGTTATCGGAAATGAGCAAAAGATCAAAGCTAGACTCACTTCATTCTGATCTTCAGCAGTAAGCCCATTGTATGTGATATGTTACGGTCCTGGGTTTAATCCAATGTATTCTTTATCAGTTTGGAGATCTGATATCGAAGCGGACAGAGCCCTATGCTGGTATTTCGAAGATGGTGAAAATTGTCACCGATTTACCGAAGTAATTCCAGGTTTAGGATGCACTGCCGCAGACTGGTTTAGCATGTCTGATAATTTTTTTTTCTATTTGGGCATGTAAACCCCATAAGAGTATTCTCATTGTGTAGCACAATGTGACTAAGGGAGAAATCACTTGTTGAGAATAACATTTGTGTCATGTCTGGTGGCACTCTTTTGCTCCATGATACAATATGTCGGCATTCCCTGTAATTCGGAGGGGTGAGCATTGAAAAGAATGTTTGCTGAGGGAAACCCGATCCACTCGCTAAATTCGGTAAGACTGTCAGAACTTTTTCCCTTTTCTATTAGTCAAACATTCCTGAAGACAACCCACTGAACTGCTCCGATTTACCGAAATTAGGTTCAGCCTTGCAGGTTTACACTTGTTGGAGCAAGAAGAAAAGTCTTTTTTTATCCAATACACACACGCGTCGTAATCTTGTCACCTTGTCAGTGTTGGCCTTAATGTTCTAAGAATAGCATTCAACATATGTAGTTCGGGGAAGGGGAGGCTATGGGGCTGGAGGTCAATCCAAACCAACTGAGTGTTGAAAGAGAAAAAAAGCCGAGATGTATTGGTATGTGAACCGAAAATTTCTGGTCAGCCCTTGACGGGTTTTGAAATTCCAACTCAGTTTGTACGGCCCATCAAACACAGAGGAGACAACGTTGGCTTGAAAGAAAAACAATGGTTATCTTCATATGTGTACAGATTCGAGCAGAGTCCAGTGTGGACACAGCCAGATCTGCAAGTTACACATTAACCTCTTATGCACCACGCACTGTAGGGTCAGATGCAAACGAATGATATGACGCGGAGCGAAGTCTGTGATAATTTATTTTCCTCACGGTATCTGATATGTTCAGAGCCTTTATTGTTGTAAATCGTTGGTCATATATATTTGAACCGAACCAAGGCTACATCATAATTGTATTGAACTTTTAAGTTTCAAGAAATAATAGAAAAACTATGCCAGTGAAAACCATCCTTGGCTGACAATATCGACACACATTATTGTTTGAACTTAAAGCATATATATGTGAAAATTCAAAACACAGCTCGGCTAATGTATGATTTGTCTTCCCACAGTACTCTCTCTGCATGGTTTTTCTTTTTCAAACAAGATGAGTACTTTAAGGGATGGCTAAACAGTCGCGACTATCACTGTGTCCTGGGTTAATTAAATGGAGTCTGGAACTGGCTGTTTAGAGTAACCTCGTCGAATTTGTCGCATTATATTAGCACAAGACCAACTAGTTACGATATCTATGATGTGCATGTCATTAAGGCATGGGTGTGGGGGTTTCTTTAATCTGCTTACCAAAATAGTTCTCACTGTTAAAAGTTGACACTTATTGCCAAGTTTCTTCTTTGCTGAGGCTCCAAAGGGTACCGGTATCTGCCTTGTACAACACTCCCTTTCTCAACAGTGTACATATGAAGGACTCATTAATTTCGTTTTGAGCCCCCTTGATGGATTTGGCCCCAAATGGCAAGGACATCTAAGAGGTTGAACATTTACATGCCGGACGAAATTTGTTTTGCCTAATAGTCTAAAATTATTGTTCATGTAAGCGTGTAAATCTGTCCCTCGGGGAACGGAAAATGTTACTACCAACACAACCACCAGGAGGAGGAAGTGCTGTGTTGTGATGGCTTTACTGAAAAGATAGGTAACAAATACAAAGACAGCAAGTCATACTAACATAACACACGTATATGTAAATTCATTTAAGTTCGTCTGCAAGGCATGATTTGGTGGCAGATCTTAGACATATTCCTCACTTCTGTGCAGGCGAAAGTTTTCTTTACTATTGTAACTTACAGATCAAGATCGTGTTTTGGACCGTTTTGTCAATTGTGCCGATTTTGGCCATTTTGGAGTTGGACAAGTTTTGTTGACTACTTTTTAAAACTTTGTTACGCCACCTTAAATTTAACGGCAACAATAAAAGTCCGGTTTCTTTGTATATTGCTGACAGTAAGAGGAAATTCTATTAGCCACTGCCATTTCATGAGCGCCTATAAGCTGATGTAATTACGGATAAGCTCTAGTTTTGCACTCCTGTATTCAATTCAAAATTAAAAGTTAAACACTTTTGCAGATGCTGTAACACATTGAATTGAAACTTAGAACATAACTTTACCATAATGACTCCCAGGTCAAGTTTTGAGTTCAGGTATCATTGGTAAGGCCAGTTTCAACCAAATTATGTCTGTTCTGGTGTAGGTATTCAGCCAGCTATTTTCTTATTATTCAAAAAACACGAACTGTGTTTTGCGCTTACAGTGCTTTTAGAATGCTACATAAAATTTGAAACAAGTCCCACCACTCCTGGGGTCATTGTACACCGTATGACCTGGCAAATTACACTATACTCTATAACAGGTCGCTTTAAAGCCTTCAGGTTCTAGTTTGTCATGTTTTCTTTTCCATTCTTGTTATTACTATCAGGGATGCAATTTATACAGACCGGTACACGGAATTTCCCTCCGCGAAATACTAATATTACGGCCTCTCCCTACATTCTCTCCTACAACAGGTGATCTATAACGCACATTACAGCTTAACAATACACATACCCAACTGTAACTCTGATGTGTTCAGTGCGACATTGAGCGTAATCACCATACATATGCGATCCTCGGGACAAAGTGCATGTCGCTATCTGATGCTGTGTGTTTTCTGCATATTCTCCTGCTCCGATAGGTAACCACAGCTTGAGTTTGTCAAAACAATGATGTAACACATTCGCTAAACTTAGCGGATAACGGCATATCCTTATTTTGGTATAAACGCGATTTTTAGTTAGCACCAGTTTACACGAATGTACATACCTATATGTAGAGCTATGTAAATGCACAGTATGTGTTATACTCTCAGTATAAGCACTGTTAGGGCTGTAAGAGTGAGGTAGCATGCATCTAAAAATCTAAAAATGTATCCAAAAAAAAGTGGGAAAAAAACCTAAGGAATCGATTGATTGGTCTCTAATTTGCTCGTATCTTAAAAACTAATTAGAAGAGAATCATGAAACTTAGGTTACATTGAGTATGTCTGTCCTTTGGTGCATCACTTTATCCTCTGAATATATATGGGTATACATGTATGATGTGCTGTATAATTACGAAAAGCAAGGCTGATGGAGACATTGATATTCGGTCAGAATCTTTTGTTTCATCTTGGGTATATATTATTTATTATCTTGTTATGCATCAAGAATGAAAGTACTTCTTATTTAATTTAACTCTGGTGTTGTGTTGCAGAAAACTGGCAAAATTATTAGTATGACGTTATTTATTCTGTGTGACCCTAAAAGTCTGAGTCGGTGTGACCCTAAAGTTTGGATCAGGACTACCCAGATTGTTTGGGTCCGAGTAAACATAATGTTGGTATGGGCGGCCCTGATGGTTCGGATCGGGGCGACCCTAATGGTTTTGGTCGGAGTGACCCTAATAGTTTGGGTCGGGGTCATTAGTTTGGGTGGAGGCGACCCTAAAAATTTGGCTCGAAATCCGACTAGGTTTTATTGGGTACGTCATGTCTATACCCAAAATGTTTGGGTCAGAACTGTTAAGATTTTGGGCTGTCGAACTGACTCAGTCGCTGTAACAGTGAGGTATTTGAAAAAAAGCATCGACAGATAGGCAACAAATACTGAAGCATGATATGCCATTAAAAGTTGTTCGGATTGTGCTTACGGCTTAAACAACGGACGCCCTTGTATCCAGCCTGGCATCGCACTCCGTCAATCACGGGACATTCTCCGGTCTGTTTATGACAGCCCCTGTTGTTGTAGCAGTTTCCACACGTCGCCAGACAATGTTCACCATAACGATTTTCCCTTTGTGGAGGTTTTTACTTACTTTGAACTGCGATATCTGCGATATCTCGGTTTTCTTACATCACAGAAATAAATGGGATTCTTTGTCGATACATATACATATTTGGTTTAGTCATAACTGGTTACTGCAGTTCTCACGAACATTTCATTCATACGACAGCAGGATACTTGAGCATACAATAAACAGGAGTACTCGGAATAAACCAGCCGTGTTTGGCAAATACATGACGAACTCCTACATGCGTGACGCACACATGTATGTCATACAAACAGAATCTGTGGTCTTCCACAAACCCCATGTAAGACGGCTTGAATGCCTATTCTCGCGATATCAGAAGCTTACTGTCATCAGGGGCAAGACAAGAGGATGGCAGTCTCGTTGAGTCCCTTGACACGGATGGGATGTATTGCAATGATAGTCACTTTCGTTGTCCTTTGATATAGATTTATCATGTGCGTACTAGAGGGACTGCATAGTTATGTAATAACATTTACAAATAAATATACGAAAATGTCTCTTTTGATAATTACTCGATTGATGCATCGATAAATATGAATATTAATGTTCAAGTGGACCATACAGAAATGTGAGTTATCAGGGTCTTCATATCACCTGCACATGTTGTCCCCGTTGTGTCACATCTGAGGCAGGCTGTAGTGGTCACACATTGTCTGTCACACATCTCACCGTACCAGCCGTCGTCACACACTAGGGAGTAATCAGAACACAGTGATCAGTAATGTTGAAAAGCGACATCTAGTTGTAAGGTTTGATCAGATAATGAACAATCAATCACTCATGCATTATAAACCTTACAATGACTCAGATGTAAACATTATGTAAAACGTGGATCACACTTTAATAAGTATCTCTACAAGCATCTCCCACTCGTTACACGATTACAGAAACAGCCGAGGACAGGTTAAATGACATGTTATCACAGAATTTCGTCCTATGTTTCTGTGTGGGACTGGTATTATTGTTTGTGTCAGGAATGAGTACTGAATTTTTTCCTTATTAATCATTTGTATTAGAGTGTCGGATCTGACGCTAAAAGTCTATTGTACTCGGCCATACTTTCACCAGACACCTAATTAGGTTGTACAATACACTGAGATCATGCCATCACACTTTCGATCAGAGGTTTATCGATTACATTGTACAATACACTGAGATCATGCCATCACACTTTCGATCAGAGGTTTATCGATTACATTGTACCCTAGCATGATACCATAAGACACCAGATCTGACATTTAAAAGTTATATTATACCCTAACATAATACCACCAGACTCCCGATTCGACGTTCATCGGTTATATTATACCTTGACATAAAGTCACATGTGCCAGACACCCTATTTGACGTTTAGGTTATACGATGACCAGCAATTAAAACGACCGCTTGTGCAAATTTGGCTACTCTAAACCAAATCGGACTGGCCCACATCATTAGTGCTACTGTAAGAGAGTGTGGTGTGGGAAGTGTCTTCATCACAATTGAGAGAAAATTACCAGCACCTGATTTGCCTATCCGCGTCGAATATGCTACCATATTCGCCAAACAGTCACGCCATGCTGCTGTGCTCAAGTCTGCTATCGCTTTTATAACTTGCTGTCTGCTCCGTGAATTTTGGCATTCTAGTTAGAATTCTAGTAGTCACCAGGAACAACACGCTTCCCCTACCGATCTGTGGATCTGAACATTAAATTTGGGGCGACAATGAATTTATTTATTTATTTATTTGATTGATGTTTCACGCCGTACTCAAGAATATTTCGTTTACACGACGGCGGGAGGAAACAGGGCAGAGCCCGGTGGAAACCGACGACCATCAGGTTGCTGGCCGACATTCTCACGTACGGAGGAAGCCAGCTTAGGCTGGCCTTGAACTCACAGATACTGCATTGGTGGCTGGTTTGTGGGTGCTTCGATACCACCGACGATGAACTAAATCCAATAAAAATAAGTCGAATATTTCAGAAGTTATAACGCACGATCGGTCTATCATCAATGGAGACACGTAAGCCAAAAACTGTTGTTTTCTGAAGTATCTCGCCCCTGTCTAATCGCCTGCCTTCACGTCACAAAACCCCGCCCATCGCAGTCAAATAACACAACATGGGTCAAGCTTTGTCTGCATTTCACTCGTTCGACATTCATACTGAGCCAAGTTCCTTGTCCCAGAGATGGTCAAATTACCTACATCCATTCCAGAGCCTTATGATTGCCATACATATTAAAGACAAGAAATGTCAAAAACCCTTTCTGTTACATTTCGCTGGTGATGACGTCAATGCCATCCTCGACACAGTGACGGAAAATAACGCCGACATCGATGGAGCTGTTGCAAAACTCAACGAGTACTTCAAGCCGAAGAAAGATTTGGCCTACCAAACGTACGTATTTCGAAATGCCCAGCAAAATCAAGGTGAGACTCTCTATACCTACGTAACCAGATTCCGAAAATTAGCTGCGCGTTGTGAACCCGCCGATACGTGACGGGAAATAAAATATCAAGTTGTTCAAGGCTGCACTTCAAGTAGACTGTCTCGTAGAATTGTCTTTGACTCAGATATAACATTAACTGCCATCTAGATCACTAGAACAGTCAGAGCTTCAAATATATGGTATTGAAAACAGCAATGGACCAACTCAAGGCGAAACTGTACACGTTGTTAATTACAAAAAAATTGTTTCAAAAAATCAAGCCAGAAATCTCATCAGACTAACAGGTCTGCGCTGTCGCATAAACAAAGCCAATTGAAAAATATCAAAACTGTGGTTACTTCACACATCAGGCAACAGTTGCTCAGCCAAGGGACCAGAATGTAACTACTGCCCTAAAATTGGCCATTTTTTCTCAGCAAAAGGTCGCGTAAAAAAGCCCCAAACACGAAACTGCGAATCAAACTGTAACTGTCGTAAAACAAAGTCAATCTATGTCTGACAACGAGTACATATTTCGAATTACGAATAATCAGTTAGCCAATGGCAAACAACCTGTAACTACTGTTAAACTCAACGAACAGTCTGTCTGTGTAGTTTTACACACTGGTGCAAATGTCAACACCATTAGTGTGACGAGACTGTAGAAGTTTCACTATCTGCCTACGCTCACTTAGAAAAGTCTTCGCGATATTTATGGGTACTATGCTGATCGCCCTCTTGACATCCTTGGTAAATTCACAGCCACAGGTGAAACTGATTCACAACGCCGTGAAAATGAATTCTTTGTAACTAAAGGCGATTGCGACTCTTTGCTAAGATACAAAACATGCATTGCCTTAGATCTATGACAGATCAAAGAAAACACTAATGCCCTGCCGAATGTTGACTGTACGAATCAGGTACCTTCTCTGTCCGGTATCTGAATTTAGTGATAGCTTCACGAGAACCGCAAAAGCTGAAAGGTGTGCAAGCCAAACTTCACGTTAATGAATCTGCTTCGCCTGTCCCTCAACCACACGGACGTCTACCTTTCCATCTCCGTGGACGCATTGCAGCTGAACTAAATCGCCTTCTGAAGTGTGACATTATTGAAAGTGTTGGTGACACACCTACGCCATGGTTTCACCAATTAGAGTCGAGGAAAAGCCGAAAACTCTGCCTGAAACCTGGATTTGTGTGGACAAGTGAGTTCCAAACCAGGCCAACACATTACCTGCACCATCGCTGACGTCGTCGCTGAAGTTGACGGGTCCACAGCGTTCTCTAGACGAAACCTCAACTCTGGATATCACAAGATAGTGCTGGCACCAGGATCCCGTCACTTGACTACTTTCTCTACCCATGTTGGTTTATTCCGGTATAAACGACTTGATTTCGGTGTGTGTACCGCTTCAGACCCTGATTAAAAAAAACCCTACAAGGACTTGACGTTGTCATTAATGCTGGTGACGACATTTTTCTGCATAATTTAAACAGAGAAGAGCAATCGTCTCCGTGATCTATTTGCTGGCTTGCGAGGGCGAAGCCTATCATGTTTTACAGTTACATATTTTCGAAGGACGGTATCTCCCTAGATCCCAAGAAACTCGATGCCATACGCAATTCTGAACGTCCTTAATCGTTGGCTGAAATCCACAGCTTCTTCGGAGTGGTGGAGTGTTGTTCACGATTTATTCGCGATCTTGCTAAGCTTTAAAAGCCACTTCGATATCTGACAAAGCAAAGTACTGATGTTCATGCCCTGGCCTTGTATGTAATCAACAACTGTCTTCCCTACCAAGCGCCTATCGAAGAAAACTCCAGCCGTTAGGAACCTCTAAATATGATCAGTCTAACACCTTCGCCATGGGACGAAATTTGGGCTGATTTCTTCTGACCTTCAAAGTCAGGTGACTTTAAAGTCTCCTGGTTGTATGTGACGAGTACTCAGCATTCCATCAAGTGGTACGCGTTCCATCCACCTCCTGCAAAGCTACGTTGCCAGCCTTAGACAAGATATTCGTGACTCATGGAATCCCCCGTCTGCTAAAAACTGACAACTGTCCCCCGTTCCATTGTGCTGAAATCACGCAATTCACTCAGTATCTTGGTTTCCACTACTGCAGGATCAAGCCTTACTGGCCTCATCCAAACGGTGAAGCAGAACGATTCCTCAAAATTCTCGAAAAGGCCATAAGAACTTATGACGTGGATGGTAAACCATGGAAACAACAACTGTACACTTACTTCAGGCAATATGGCGCCACACACAACAAGTCTACAGGAAAGTGTCCTGCTGAACTGTTGTTCAACCGATCTTTCCGAACATTACTACCTGAACCAGTGATACCTGTAGAAAACCCCTCTTTAAGATCCAAAGACAATAAGTCCAAAGAACGTATGAAGAAGACCTAATGGCCCCAAGGCTAAAGCCAGTGCCATAAAAGTGTATGGGTGATAGTGCTTCAGTTCACCAATAGCAAACCGGTAAGTTATGCACGCCAAATAACCCAGTTCCCTACATTGTTTCTGGCGTGGATGGTTTATGGTATGGATACTGCGGATTTCGTCTTTCTTCAAAGTTATCTTCCCAGCCCCATAGGAACAGTAACTTAATTGATGAACACGATTTCCCGATTTCAACTTCACAAACCGACAAGAATCTTCCACGACAGAGTGACAATAACTGTTCAACCGATGAATGGCATTTTACACACACGTGTCTATTTGTACCAGAAGCAGAATGACACATTTCCAAATGTGGGAGCAGTTTTGTTCTCACCTCAGCGGTTTATGTACTAGGGATATATTCTGTATATTACTGAAAACGTTTTGCTTTCCTTTCATGGTTCTGATCAAAACGATGGGAGAGATGTGCTATTCAAGCCAGCTTTACAGTGTACTCTGCGTATTTGGTTTTTAAGTTACAGTTTTAGTCGTCACACGAACAACACACGTCCAATGTGGAGTCTATCCAGGGTCTGAACATTATACATGCAGTCTCTCGCTTTTGATATTTTTCTCTGCATTTTTATGCAGTCAAAAAAGCATGTGTCAGGCAACAGCAATGATTGTCGGAAATTTACAAGTCAGTACATTTTCTTGCCCTCATTTTCCAAAGAGCTCTGAGACAATTAAGTGGTAGCTGTTGTATCAGCTGAAATAAGTAAAATAACAAATCAACAAACTAATCATCTTAAAAACTGACCATATATCTATACCTGCCATGTAGTAACCTGGCCTCGTGTGTTATCTTAAATATATACATAATTTAACTGAACTAAAGGTTTTGGGTTATTGATCACTCTGGCTTGCTGTACCTGTACCCGTCTCAACATTACTCAGTGGCTCGGCTGGCTGGTCAGAGGCCTATAACTTATCAGGGCGTATACCCAAGATATGCATTGGTGTAACTTATAGTATGTGCATGTCTCGTATGCTCGCTTTTGTCCTGCTAAGAAAAATTACCATAAAGAAGGACCTCACAAAGTGTGAGAGGTCTTCTAGACGATACGATCTTGACGGTATTTCCTAGAACTGGACTGGTACATTGCTGAGTGATGACGTCACCTGGGCCATCAGCACTGGTAGTGGAATCCTGATAGCATGTAGTGTAAACCCCGGCTGAGGTTCCCACAGACAGAGTAAAGTTGTTGAGTCTTGCTCCGCCTGAAATAGTGAGAAAAGGAACTGCTTATGTTTCGAATAGATATGTACCAGTATCAGAATTCCCGCGAATGTGTGGTTCAGTAAGCACGATGACCGATTTAACATAACGTACGCCACCATTCTTTTTGTGCCTGATTTTAAGGACGCCGAACGTTGTCAAGAAACAATGATCAGTTATAAACATGAAATTGATGTATTTTATTTAGATTTGTGTGGTTTGTCATCCCCTCAAATATCAGTGGAACATTTTCACATTACCCAATGGTTAATCTCCAAAAAGACCAGGTTGTTCCACCTGAGAATCCCTTTTCTTCTCTCCCTTTTCACGAATGTACTGACATTCCGCCATGACCTTACCCTTCCTCCACAGAGTCAACACTGCATTTTCACAGCTTGGAACATATGAACTTCAACTTCAACTACAAAGATTGATGCCAACAATTACGAAATAATCCACTGGGATGGCGTCAATGGCAAACAAAGGAAGTACTATTATGAAGGTGAGTTAAAAGAAAAATTAAATTACTTAGATACAAAGTCTTAAAATCAGTTTTTCATTTTTCACCTTAATGTTCTCAGCTTGGGAAAGCATTTTGATGAAGTCACCAGCTATCTCCGAAATTTAGATCAGGATTTTACCGTGATAGGTCTATCTGAAAGCTGGTTAAACCCAGCAACCGAATCCTGATATAACGTTCCCGGCTATTTTTCCATTCCATCTACCAGAAAGCGTAAAAAGACGGTGGTGTGGTTTATATGTTAAAGAATCTATCCGAAGTGTGAAAGTAATGGCTGATTTATGTTTTTATAACCAAACGAATGTTTATGAATCTTTGTTTATTAAATTTAGTGTAAGCAATATGGCTTACATTACTGGAATTATCTATCATCGCATGGGATGAAATGTTACTCTATTCAATGAACACCTGACATCGTTACTAAGCACAGTCCCAACAGGTAAAAATTGCTTTCGGATGGGCGATTTTAATGTCGAACTCTTTTCAAGCAGAATTATATGCCCCAACTCAAATATTCTTGGACAATCTTAAATGCAGATACATTTTCCTGTGATGACCAAACCAATCCGCACTGACAACAGTTTGGCAACCTTAATAGACAACATCTTCATTAATGTCAACGAGCAAAACGTATTACCCGGAATTTTGCTCAAGGATATCTCGGATCATCTTCCCATTTTTCATGTTTCTAAAACGTTTGTTATGCATGAGTAATTACCCCAAATTCCATATCGTCCATATACTGTTAATATCTGTTAAAAGGAAATAACATTTTGTAAACGACTTTGAGAACGTTAACAGGGATGAAAATTTTACAATGGATGAGCTCAGCGGAGCTCTTGACATATTCATGGCTAAATTACTTAATCTACATGATACATATTTCCCTACTGTAACCATTAAAATCAAACAACATAAAATTCATAAACCATGGGTATCACACGGTCTGATACAATCTGTCAACATAAAGGATAAATTACACAGAAAACAGGTCATATCGCCGAATCCTTGTACACGGACGGAATACAGATCATACAGAGATAAGCTTAACAGCCTACTTCGCTTATCTAGGAATACGTTCTTCGAAAACAAATTCTACGAAGTCCACAACGACGTTAAGGGGACAGGAAGAGTACATAACCAATAGTTTGGTAAGAAAAGTAAAAATTGCTTTCTGACGTATTTGAAATAAACAAGATGGATACATGCGATGAGCAGTTTAATGCAGACAACTTTAACAACTATTTTACATCCATGGTTTCCAACCTCGAGAAAAATATACCATGTACCCAGATTTCTTTTCATGAGTATCCCAGTGAGCCAACCTCGAAAGAATTCTACTTTGATTCAGTGTCCACGGAAATGGTTACCTCGATTATATACATCTGTAAATCATCTCCGGTAAAAGATGGCATTTCGACGTCTTTATTTAAACTATCTTCTAACGCCATTGCTGATCCGCTACCACATATTGTTAATTAGTCAATGTTAACTGTCCACTTTCCTAATTCGCTCAAATAGCCATAGTTACACCAGTTTAGAAATCAGGAAATTGCAAAAAACAAAACATTATCGACTAATTTCAGTCCTGCCTAGTATCAGTAAAATTTTTGCAAAAGTCTTAGCAAATATGATCACAGATTTTCTCAAAAGCAATAATATTATGACTCATCATCAGAATGGGTTTCGATCAAATCTTTCCACACTGCAAGCCTCAGGTGTTCTCTGTGACAAACTTGTTGCTACCAAAGAAAGTGAAGTTACTCGACAAACTGAAGCATTCTGGATTCCGTGGAACAAGTAATAATCGGCTGGGAGGTTTTTTATGAAATGTCGACTAATTTGTACACTCCTACGAGGTCCTATCATGCCATAAGGCAATCTCACACGGCGCCCAAAGTGCTATATTTTGAGGTCATCACTTTTTAAAATCTACATTAATGACATAACTGCAGCAACCACTAAGTAATTAAAAACAAGTAAACTTTATCTTGTTTACCGATGATACTAGCGCCCACATCTCTTCCAAAAGTCAAAGTAGTGGAATAAACGCTTTTAAAATGGAATTATCCAAAGTCCAACAGCTTTTAACTTTCAGCCAACCGCCTATCACTTAATATCGGTAAAACTAAGTACTTGCTAATATTAATAAATGACATACAAATGCACCCCATTTTATTAAACAATAGTGAACTTATCTCTATTTCAGAATTTAAATTTCTTGGAATTATGTTTGATAATAAGCTTACCATCGGTCTCTCACATAACGCATATCTTCAGAAAGGTATTCAGAAACATAGGGATCAAAAACTACATAAAATGATCACTAACAAAAATGTTTAGCTTACATAATACTATCGACTGATTCACTCTTCTTTAACATATACAAATTCTTTATGGGGAAATACCTGTCTAAGTCATCTCAAGCCTCTAGAAATTCTCCACAAACGATCGCTTCCCATCATCACCTCCTCTGGTAAGACAGAACATACGGCTTCAAATCATTAAGAATTCTTCCTCTGTCGTGTATTAGTCAATACTCCTGTCTTCCAATAACACACAAATTTACGTTTCATCCCTATTGACTACCTTAATCTATGCGACTGTTCTTTCAAAAACAAGTCACATGTTCACGCTAAGCAACCAGGTCCCAGACATCAGATCTACATAAACCTTTCTTGAAAAGTAATATTTCCTACCACACACTTAGAGTAGCCACTCCCCATCACTGGAACAAACTGCCGATTAAATTAAAACTTGTTGATTCTATTTCACTGTTTGAATCAAGACGCAAAGAATTTTAATTGACAGATTATAGACCCCTGGACACCCATCATACCTTACGAAGAACATATATGGCCTTTCTTATTTAGTAACGTCTTATTGCTATTTTGTGGTTTCTTGTGGATCTGTTTTCTCCCTGTATTGTTTTTCTCTCACTTGTTGTTGCTAAAATTCTGGTTTAAGTCTCAGCTCCAGATAATAAAGTCGTGAAAGGTGACATACATAAGCAGGTCATTTGTGTGTGTTGTCATCAAACCCGGGTTTAATATTTCTGGACTGAATCTTAGCATTTCAAGTAGGTCCCCGCCAAACCCAGACCAAAAGAAGTAATTAATCCATACCGTTTGGCGATGGTCTGTGTTAGCTGTGCTTCAGAGATAACTGCACCATTGGTTAACAGTTCCTACGGAGCCAGTTACCTATGATACCTCGGACGCGAACATACCCTTCACCGATTCAACATAAAGGATACTAGATGTTAAACGATGACAATATCATACCAGAGACATGTCTATTCACAGCAGGTAAACACCCTCATTGCTTTACTCCCACTTATTCGGCAGAACTAAGAAAACACAACTGCCTTGGTTAACAACAAGTGATACCGTTTCACAAATTTAAGGTAATTACAGTTGGAATCTGATCTTCATCTTAAACTGAATGGAAAGAAAAGAAAGTGGAGAATCAAAACGTGAGCCTGAGGGAATCTAGTATATCCTTCATTTCTATTCTAGTTTTATAACAAAGCTCGGGCTGTATGTCCTCCCTGGCCTGTATTTCGGCGCTATGCTCTGTTTTTTGGTTATGCCCACAAAACTTTCTTGGGGTTATCCCTTCTAAACGGTTCTGTACTTATCACAGTTCGACACCCTATGTGGCAAGCCGAGCAGATATCTCTTCTGTATTACACATGTTTGCTAGCATTGTCCTGTTTTTCGGGTAACATAGAGTTACCATTTACGCTATTGCTGAAGATTTCCCACCACTGACGAAAAATACAACAAAGGAGATATTTGGGGTTTACACCCCCCCCCAACCACCCGCGCTCCTCCAACGACTGTTCCTGTATAACTCCTTTCTCGTTTTGAGATGTGTCTTTGTTTATTGAGCGCGCAATGCTAAAAACTATTAAAATTTAAAATTCGACAAAGCACACATTCAGACCTTCGGCATTGAACACACTGTTACACGTGAAACCTCACTATGAGTTTGACAAGTCACTCATGTTGAGTATATACTACATGTAATATCTGACTGACATATGCTTTGCACCCGATTTTCTCCTAACGTTACAACATAGGTAAGTGCTGAAACAAACATGGAATTGCAAAGTGGCAAGAAATGTAAATTTCTCATACCGCATGCAATCGCACGCACAACATACACACGTCGTCACACACACGTAAATCCAGTACAGAAAGACAAACAGAACACAAAATGAAAGGTCAGACATCCCACCACATAGTTCTCAAACGATTCCACCAGTCCAACAAGTGTATTTGTAAGTCATGCATAAAACGCTGGGAAAATGCTTTGAATTTTGACCGTTGTCTGCTTTATACATTTATGTTTGGAGTAAGAAGACAGTACGACTTACATTTTTCTGTAGGACTACAATCTCCATTTCTGTTGTAGATGGTGAACCTGTGGATCCAGTATGACTTATTCAGTGTGACCATCCAGTACTGACCGGGCCCATTGTTAGTGTGAGTACATGGGGTGTTTAGATTATGACCCGTCTTCCCATCCACAGCATGGCCGGACACCAATTCCATAGAATTGTGAATGTAGTTGGAGGACTGAGTTGTGGTTTTTTTCAATGCCACATTTCCTGTAATACAAATCGTCCGTTGTTCACCAAACTTTGTGTAATCATAGAGCAAGACACAATCACTCGTTCCTCTGTTCCGGTCTGAGTTGAAGGATAGATTTGGCATGGACATGAATCAAGAGACAGCTCGGATAACATGTCTGATTTCAAATGTAGTGGTTACAGTGAAATAAGGATAGATCTTGAGTCACTGACATAACAATCCGACTTGTTCCAGTATAACTTTGGTAACCTGCATCGCTCTTCGTTAATATCGAATCTACCTATTGCAGGGTAATTTGGTGACCAGACTCCACGCATGCTAATATCGAAACAACTGATTCCAGGGTAATTTGGCCACCTGTGTATAAGTTTTACTAAAATCATAACTTCTTAAACTTTGTTTAATATGCTAAGATAGCTATGTCTTTTTCCAGCGTAATTTGCTTACTAGCATAGGAAAATAGATAATACTTTCATTGGATACAAAGGTTTAAATATTTACTGCTTTATTTCACCGGTATTTACTGCCGTACTCAGGAATTCTTTACCTACACAACGGCGATCAGTTTTGTATGTGGAGGAAACCCTCCCTGGATGCTGACAAACCTGCCGACATTAATCCACAGGGTGAGAGGTAAGTGATGGATTCGAACATGCGACCTCATTGAAGAAGTTCATGATAGATGGGCCAGGGTCATCCTCGTTCAAATGTTAGCAGATTTGCAGTAATCACATATGTAATCAGTAAACAGTAATATTGAAAGCAGAATGAAAAGAAATTTATAGGGCAAATCAGTAGTCTTGGCATATATTTTGGAACTTTCAATTTAGATGTCAGTGTAACTGGCAGTTATGTACAAAGTATAACCGGTATCTAAGTGTGAAGTATTAGTATCTACGTATAAAATGTGACCGGTAATTATGTGTATAAAAGTGTGGACGCTAACTATGTGTAAAAACTGACTTGTTTATATGTGTAAAGTATGACCTATGAACATGTATAAAGTGTGACATGGGCGCCTCCGTGGCTCAGTCAGTTAGCGTGCTATCGCAGCACAATGACCCGAAGCCTAACACCAATGCGGTAGCTGTGAGTTCAAGACCAGCTCATGCTGGCTTCCTGTACGGCAGTAAGTGGGAAGGCTTGCCAGCAACCTGGGCATGGTCGTGGGTTCCCCCCCCCCCCCAGCTCTGTCCGACTTCTTCCCACCATAATGTTGGCCGCCGTCGTATAAGTGAAATACTAGTATTCTTGAGTACGGGGTAAAACACCAATGAAATAAATCAATAAAGAGATAAATAAAGTGTGATCTGTGTCTAGGCGTAAAGAACATGGCTGTGCAAAGTGTGACTTATGTTTATGTAAATTAATGATTATTGTTAATGTCGTATCGGCAGTGTTGCAGCTGTCTCATGGTGAATGTATCTATGTGTAAACTGTGACCTGGATTTATGTGTAAAGTTTGGCTGGTGCATTTATCCATGTGTAAATTGTGACCTAGATATATAAGTAAAGTTAGGCCGGTCCGTGTATCCATATGCAAAATCTGAGCGGTGTGTATGTGTACAACCTGGTGGGTAGGCCTAATGATGCGTGCTGTGTGTCTTTTAACTGTGTATGAAGAGTGACCTGTAATCATATGTTCAGTGTGCTCTTTAACTAGGCGTGAAGTGTGACCAGTAATCAAGTGTGCAATGTGTCCTTTACCTATGTGTGAAGCGTGACCTGTAATCATATGTTCAGTGTGCTCTTTAACTAGGCGTGAAGTTTGACCAGTAATCAAGTGTGCAAGGTGTCCTTTAACTATGTGTGAAGCTTGACCGGTAACTGTGTGTGAAATGTAACCTGCATCTATATCTTAGTGTAAAGTATGATTGGTATCTACGCATTTACAGCATTGTCTAAAGATGATCACCACTACTGTTATCAAAGCTATTAGTCATTAGTTTACAAAATGGAAAAAGATAGTTTACATGTTCTGTTGGGTTTTGAAGCTGAAGTTCCATGAGAGAAATGAGTTAACCGAGGATAAAGCTGGGTAACTTACGTCTGTGACACATGTGTCCGTCCCTGTCAGGAGTAGGACATCCTTGTGAACACCCTGTTGGAGATAAAATATTACACGGATACATATAACCCCATTCTTCGCTAAAAGAGCCTGGTGACCCAGCTATTAGTAAGTAATGGTCGAAATGCCGCGGAGACGAGCAAAATCCATACACAAAAAATTACTTGATGATCTTCGCACAGACTTAGAAGAGGGTTTAGTTAGGGTGCTGTAAAGAACTTTTTGGTTCTATCCCGAACTCTATTATGCTATCTTTTGTAAACTTGCATTCTCCACAGTGCAAAGGTTCAGTGACGGAAGATGTGGTGCTATACTCTCGAACCTCCATCCATTAAACTAGTCAAATAAATTCAGGACTGTGGACATAAGGGAAGAGAAATAAAATTTTCCACACTTGCGTTCGAAAACGAGTATGCGGATGGCTTCATATGCTGTGAATATTGTAAAGCGGAAAGATAACACCATCGCGTGATCTCGTGTATCTGATGGTCAGCGCCCTGGTAGGGGTCCTGAATTCCACTTAGGCCTAATAACATCGTGGAACAACCAGAAACCTTTCATATGGGGTGTTAAACTGAAGGCTACTAATAAGGTTGTATACGGAACTTTACAGGCTTCTTTTCCAAGTGTGTTATGTGACCCAGTTTCAAGTGTGACCTACATGAATGACCCCTCCCGTGTATATACTGAACAGGAAGACTGTAAAGGAGATTAAAAAAAGAAATCTGAACATTAGTCAACTGTAGACAAAGACAAAACAACAACAGTCGATCAACCAGTACGACGGAAATTTTCGAAGGCTAAACCGTGATCATAGTATCCCTATAAACAGTCAGCCCTATAAACAGTAGCCTTATCGACATGCAAGATGATAAACATCAGGAACCTAGATCCAGGAGCAGATGAGCGGTCACCAAAAATCCAGTATGATACGTGGAAAAGTCACATGAAAATCCGACATTGAGAAATTGATCTGTATATTTTGTTTTAATTATAGAATGTTCGGCGAAAGCTTAACAAATACGATAGTTTTTAAATGGACACTGATTCTGTTCACTTCTAATGGCTCCACGATAAGTATTTTACACGAAGCTCAAGAGTAGTTGAGCCATCGACGCCATTATGGTTTGGCAGATTTGCCACAGACATGATAGAAGACCTTCAAAGGGAACGTACTTCCTGGTAGATAAAACCCTGTAACAGCAACGGAGTTATTAAGGCCAGTTTCGCATGTAGCCTCTGATGGTTTAAAAGGGGCACTAGCAGCAACAAAACACAGAGATAACATACCTGGTAGAATGCTGGTGATTATCAGAGTCCATGCTATGGTGGTTGTAGTCATTTTAGAGAATTCTTCTGGGATAACTATCAGGCTAAGGACAAGGTCGTACCTGTCAACATCACAGCATACACACAAGCCTGTAGAGGGGCTGTTGGTGTAAGCCTGGTGACAACCCGCTACGTCACTATTTCTAGTCAACTTACACCGTCCGCCCTTTGTGTACCATTGAATGGAGCTGGTAAAGGGTTACCTTTAATATCTGAATGTGGACCCTTACACATGAAAAGGAGTACGCAATAGTCTACAGTTAAGTCCTGTTCTTTTGTCAGTCTTACTATTCCCATTGATCAGCCGCTCGTATCACAGTGTATGTCAGAAGAGGTGAGTGCTTATCATTGGTAAGATGGAATTTCCATCTGAGATCAAAGCAGAGGTCAGCTCAACACAGTGTGCCATGAATGTAAAATGTAGGTGAAGCACTGTGCTTAATTCCCTCATATGTAACAAAGTGCCCAAGTCTTTATCACAAACACCCAGATGGCCAGCTCTGTCGGTGGCGGTAATAAAGCAAACCTCGGAGAACACCAGCGCCTTTTCCTACACACCGTAGAGAGAGTATGATACCGGCGTGGACCTGGATTCGAACATGCGGCTGTGAAGGGAAATACATTTTTATTTTATTTTTTATTTTATGCATGAGACATTAAACACTTATAGAATATAGCACTATAACATAGGCTCATATACATGTTTTAGACATTTGATACCTAGATATATGTGTACACTTATTAAACACGCTTATTCAGAGTTCACTCGCCCATGAAACACCTTGGTCGTTGGCCATTTTACAGTGTAGTTGCTGTAATAATCACAGTGGTTTGGTCACACGGATATTAACGGCTCAAGTCGGAACGACATAACCTCAAAATTGAAGAACTTTTAGTTCACGAACTGCTTTTCACATATCTTGTCAATAATTTGAAAAAAAGTTTTATAGAATTTTGTATTAAACAGAAAGGTCTTTATTTATCACATGAACAATAACATAAACCAAGCCCTCTTATTTAGTACATGCTCCACTCAAGATTCTGTTTTTGCCAGCGTTTATGTGTATGTCTGTCTATCTGCCTTTCTGTCCGCCCGTCTGTTTGCTCTAATTTTATAGTTTTGTACAGAGTCTAGCTGTGACGCCAGCACCATTTCAGTAAATCGTGGTAATATTCATAACCTTGATCCACACCTAGGAATTTTTTAGCGGTTCCTCAGAATTAAGAGATAAGTGAGAAGTGCGGAGTATTCTTCCGTTGCCTGTAGTAATCAAGGTATTTTCTTCATTTTGCTTGAGCCTTCTACTTTGATATGTATGTAACGCCGTGCTGAGGAAGTATGCATTTTCACAGGCCCTGTCAAATTTATGGAAGGGGCACTCCAGGCAACCCTGTAGAGTAAATCACCGACTGTCAGCAGGACGGAGAGAGTGGCAGGTTTTCACTTCAGGTATGTGTTCTACTTTCACATGCATGTAACGCCCTACTTAGGAAGTAAGTACATTCGATGCCTCGATCGAGTTTTTGAGTGGGACACTCGGAATGTGTTGTGTATAGCCATATATCTTAACACCGTTAGAACTTCCCCATGCATGGTACTGAATCATGCATGCGTGAAACCACCGGACAACAAAGTGTACTGGTAGGTCACGGGGCCTTACCCTACCAATGCCGCTCCTGTCACCAAATAGTAATAATTCAGGCATTAAGTTAGATTTCTGTTCATATATAGTGAAATATAAATCGGTAAAACATGAAATGATTATTACATTAATTGTGAATTTTCTTGACTCTACACACGCAGAAACATTTTTTGCCACGCAATACTAAAAGATGATCTTTTCAAATCTAAAACACTTATCCAGGAAGTCACTTGAACCTAGGCTTCCAAACCGACATGGGTATAACAGCTGTCAACCACAGCGAGCTTTCTGGTTTAATAATCTCAAGAGCACACCGTAGCTTGATGAAATGCACTTAGCTAATCTTAGCTAAGTGAATCCTCACTACCATGGCAACGTACATGTATGTTGCAGAGATAAGACCTTGCATAGTTAAGGGATACTTAACACTACGGTTGCATCATAAAGTTGACCTCAGTTCCAAAAACGACAATTAAGACAAATCACCAAAGAATTAAAAAGTTGTTTAAAAGGTAGGACGGATTCATGCGGAGAAAAGCAGTTAGCAGTTTTCAGTGACTGAAGAAGGACAAAATGAATGTTTTAAGTGGATAAATATAATCCTGATAAGGCTGATACTGATAGCCTACATATCCCATTCTTAACATGTTCAGTTGCTGTCTTCACTATTTCAGGTGGAGGAAGACTGAACAGATTCAGTCTGTCTGTGGTAATTTCGGCCGGGGCTTACGCTATTTGCGATCAGGATTCCACTACCAGTCCTAATGACCCTGGACACGTCATTACTCAGCAATGTACAAGTCCAGTTCTAGGAAATAGGGTCAAAGTTTCCTTGCCAACTGGCCGACCTCTCACACTTTGTGAGGTACTTATTTATGGTAATTTTCCTTAGAAGAGCAAAAGCTTTCGTGGGTGTAGCGTGGTTATTTCAGCGAGAAGGTTAATAATTTTACCTGCCCGAAGGGTGAATGAAAACATTGATCTTTCAGAGGAAATATCACAGCGTATGCTCTCGCAACACGCTGGTATGATGAATTTCTCACATTGAACAGCACTACGGACGACTTTTCTGGAATCAATACACGTATCTCGCCCGACACACACCGAATTTTTAGGAATACTCTACCAATCTGCGGTCGACACCGACGTCACGGCTCAAAGCATGAGAAGAAGAGCACAGGCTCGGCTCGGAGCACTGACTGCGACGAGAAAAATAATAATTGCATTAAACTGCTAGATAGTCATTTTCTGTTCAGATAGCAAAGGTTTGCAATATTATTGTCGCAAAAAGATCTTACGAGAACTTTTCTTCATGTTGTTGTTTCTTGCTGTTGAATCAGTAAAACTGAGCAAGAAAAGTTACAGACTCTCACATCGCCGACAAGCATTGTTATAGGCCGGAGCGTTCATCCTTGACTCCGTACCGTTAGAGAGAAACCATCAAAGGCACGAGACTGTTTCGCTTGCCTATTTGGCTAATACGGTAGTCCATGGAGAGACCATTCAAAAGTCTTTGATTTTGTCCGAATTGTACATTTACTCACCTAGAGAAGCATTGGTGACGTGGCCACGTCGATCTGATGTAGAGTAGCCGAATTGACCTCTTGTAATATCAACAATCGGTCGTGTTAATCACTTGTCCTCGTACAACATAATCGTCAGATCGGGTACAACCTAGCCTATAAATGTCAGATCGGGAGTCTGATGACGGTGTCTTATTGTAACATACAACCTAAGCATCCGATTGCATGTCTGGCGACCTTATGACGAAGCACAACACAACCAAAACGTCAGATCCGATGCTCTAATACAACTGATAAATCAGAAAAAGTTTCAGTGCCCATTTCTGAAAAAAGTAATAGCACCAATCCCACTCAGAAACATAGTGCTTTATCACGCCCATGTTTCATAAAGCAACCGTAGGCTATCATGGCTATCTATCTTCTTAACACTGGCTGCCTTGGAAGTTACAATCGACTTAGTCTCCGACTGCTTTGTGCAACAGCGGCCTGGGTGGTAATATGCCACAGGAAAGCAGTCTTGTTGGGTGTCTTCGGCTAGACGTCTCGGTGAGACAGCACCAGATAAAAAGATATTTTGGAAATGCGTCCTCCACCAAGGAGACACCGCCCTCGTATAAGTGAAACATTCTTGAGTAGGACGTTAAACAATAAGTATTCATTCATTCATGGCGCCGAAGTTACTGATTATACACCCAGCCCGCGAGCAGCACAACACCGTTCATTTGAAGCAATGACATGTTTAATGACCCATTTTCTTTTTCCTTACGCAAACATCGCAGAATGATACGTCAAATCAACGTTTTCCCCAGTTCGACCTAAAAGGATGGTGGCGGCGCAAACCATGATGGAATAAAATATATTTTCAATACTGATGGGGGCTATATTTCCTGACAACTCCTGACACGTGGTCTGGTTTTCGTATTAATATCTTCGTCACTAAATGCTCTCGTGCGCAATCGGTATAATGTAATGATCACACTGGTTTTCTGACCTCACGTCCAACACCAATAGGCTGCGTAGTTATGCTAACAG
Source organism: Acanthopleura granulata (assembly GCA_016165875.1). Classification (NCBI taxonomy): domain Eukaryota; kingdom Metazoa; phylum Mollusca; class Polyplacophora; order Chitonida; family Chitonidae; genus Acanthopleura; species Acanthopleura granulata. The sequence continues at coordinate 25,805 of JABBOT010000040.1, forward strand.
CGGTAGTGACGTCAGACGAATAGTGAGGGCGGAGCTAGACTGTTAGAGGGTTTAGACTGATCGATGAACAGCGGAGAGTTAACACAAATTAACGGACTTTGATTTTCATGAGATTCGTCATTTATTCAGCTTGCCACAACTGAAGGAGATACCCTTCACCCTCCAAACGACAACAATCAAGGGATTTGATTTAAAGTACGCCAGATTTTCAAGCCTGTTAAAGTATATATCATTCATGTTTCGATCAAAGTCATTTGTTGTTTTGTTTTTTGGCCTAAGGGCTATGTGTATAATCAGCCCAGGTGATGTATATTCAGAACATACAGCTTTACCCACGTAATTTATATATGTTTTCAAAACTGTTTAGGAATCCGTTTGTAGGGTCTGGTGACTAGTTATTGAAAGAACATCAAAACGCTGGTTAGTCCGAGGTTGCTCAGACGTTGAAATTTGCATCAGAAATGTTGCGGTCGCCAGCGACGCTTAAACCTTCACGTTTGAGACCTGCCCTATACTTTACTTCCGACCATGCGGTCTGACTTTTAGACCGGACTACTCCGTCCAAGAAACGTGCCTAACTTGAGCATAAAACTGTAATAAAACTACTCTCTGGAAACATTGGAGGCAATATAAGGTTTTATTTAGCCAATCTAAATTATCCGGGACTCCATTGCCCACTTAAAACGGCTCCGTCTCGGTTCGCTAAAAACACTTCCACGTCTTGAACGCGTAACGACAAATGACAGTTTTCCGCCAACTATCCCCCGGGGATACCGGTCTCAAGCTATAAATCTACCTTAGATGGGCTCAGTAGCATGTTATGTATTCATACATGTTTCCATGGAGGAGTTTTATAACAGTTTAGGCCCATGTTAGGATTTTTTCTCGGTCGGTCGGAAAGTGAGACCGTATCGCCGCACGGTTGAGGATAGCGCACGTCACAGACGTGAAATTTGAGCGTCCGCGTAATTTCTGATAAAAATTTCAACGTATGAGCAACATAGGACTACAAACTTGTGTAGTTCATTTTATGCAGCTATATTTCCCTACCATGAATGGCGGTTATAGCCAGAGGCACATGCTAACACATGGCACGTGCTAACTGTAGCTTCCCAGACAGCAGAAAAAAAAGCAAACTAATAAAGTGCCGTAGCTTTAGAGTGCTGTCGTTATTTTGTTATCATTGTCGGCACAACTTGTATACAATTGCACAATTCAACAGGCACAATTGAACCAGTGCAACATTATAGTTGGGTATGTTCTACCTACAACTTACGTACTACACCGCAGCAAAAGACCTTCGACACTAACCGGACACCGTTCATGGTTCCTGTAAAATTGCACTGGTTAACATTATGCCCAGGATAAAAACTATTGGCATAGTAAGTTCACAGTTTCTAAAAAAAATTATTGAAACACGACAAAAAAATAACAATTAACTTAAAAAAAATACATAGGTTAAGTGTAAGACTAATAGAACATCTTACCTTTAGAAACTCCCATAAATGTTTCTTGTCACATAAACTTAAGAACAGCATGCTTTAAATGAGAGCATCTTAGGAGTCATCGATTCGGTGCTCTGCAAAGGCCCAGTTTCTGTGACTTACAGTTCAGTTTTAATTAATATAACGTTAACGTGACGTTTGCGGGTCTTACCACTTGATCTACATTGCTAAGTAGCAAATGTCAGTCAGTGTCTAGTGCAGATCACTGATTTACGCATCAGACTGTTGTATTTAACAACATTAAGAACTGGACAGCATCGTTCAGATTCTACGTCCGGCACAAAACAGGGGCACTACTCTACATGACTAACCAGTAAAAAGTTCATTTGAATTACCTCCCTTGCTTGGAGTGGCTGCATATATACCAGCAATGGTTGACACTATCACTCGTCCTTAATTTTATATTTCATATATTATCTTAGTTCTTTGGTGGTTTGTGTTATTTGTCGTTTTTGCGAACTGTTCAGGCTCAGCCGCTGAACAGGGGGTTGACAGCCAAATACACGAGATCAAGCGATGGTGTTATCACTCTGCTCTAAAATATTCATTGTATACGAAATCATCTTCCTACTTGTTTTGGAGTTTAAGTGTGGACAATTTTTTTCCCCTTATATCCACAATCCCGAATTTATCTGACTTTTTTAAAGGGGGAGAGATCTACAGTAGAACTCCATCATTGATCAATGAGCCTTCGATTTGGAGAGAAAGCAAGTTTACAAAGGATAACACCCTAGCGTTGAGAATAGAACCATGAGTTTTTTTCTGTTTATAGTACCCTAAATGAAGCCTCATTTCTAATTGTATAGGTTACATAATTTTGCTACACTTCATTTCTGATCTTGCCAGACAGTTATGCTCTTCTTGCGTAGTTGTAGAGACTATTGTATTAATTATTGTTCCTTTAAAAGATGACAGCCCTGAATATATATTCCCCGCTAGTATAACAATGTGTATATAACCTTAAACTATGTACACATGTAATAATTACAAGGCTGTGTTTCCAGTTTTATCCATCATTCATCCCAACTCAGTTACCCTCACACCTTCACATTTACACGAACTGTTACAAATCGCTCACAACGATATACTCACAACATTTATTTTAAATCCATATGTCACAATTTCTGCCCGGTTCAGTGCTAGGACAAATGCTGCCCAAACAGCGTTAATACCGACAGGCTATATACGTCAGCCAAGCTGACAAGTCATCTCCACACAAGGCTACACACCTCTACGATAAATCACACTGTATTCGGGTAGAGGACATAATTAAACTCATTCATAACTCTTTCATTTATTATTATGTTCGCAAGAACTTGATAAGTAGGTTTTCAGAAAATTCTTATAATTAATAATAATTATAAAATAATTATTCCAATGATACTATTTATTTCACTAATTTGGCATGTTTTTTTCAGATATCAGCCATATTGATTGCTTTCGATGATTACTGCCTATGTCTTAACACGGAGTGTGTAATGTTAGCTGACGAGGTGTCTGCCCTGATTGAGGTGGTTTGTATGGTGTTGCCTCATTGTCAAGAATAAAATGGGAGTCGTAGCTGTCGACCGATCACTTCCGGTCAAGTTGAATTCCTTAATTCAGTATTACCGGTATTTTCATTGATCACATTGGCAGTAATTGGACAAGTTATACAAATGATTTCTTGTACAATCAGCCTGCAGCTCGTACAGATGGGGTCGGAACTGTGAAGAGATCTGACGGGGTGACTGGGAAATGTCCGCCGGGAAATCCCCGCTGTGCCATACGATACACGGGACTTCATTGTATACGTGAGTACACTGTTCTCAACTGCCTTTAAAACCTTGCCGAAAATTAAGGTGGTGCAGAAAAGCAACTGTGAGCTTAGTGCAAGAGATGATATCACAGAAGCGATGACGACAACAATTTATCATCGCTTAATTTGGTTTTGTCTGTTTTTCAAGCTGAATACTGGATGAGGATTTAAGGGCTTAATCTGTAGGGTTGGGGAGGGTGCTGGTGAGAGAGGGTTATAGCCCCCTGTTTAAGGTGAGCAGACCGCTGATAGTGGTACTTCTGCATAATGCGTACTGACCTATGCTTCGTGAGCTAACGACCGATTGCTCAAAGGTGTAACAAAAGCTCAGACACGTTTAGATCTAAATACCAATATAAGTCTAAAGCACAAAAGATTCAACCTTATCTTGATTACCGTATTCAATCTAACCATACTTGTTGACTTCTGGCCTTAGAGCGAATTACGTCAAACCCCAGATTTATCAAACTTCCACATATATATATAGCCGGACTCTTCAATCTTGTATTGAAGTTTAACACTGACATCAAATCTCACCTAGGATTTAGTATTGCGATGGAGTATTAGGATTTAGAAATTGCAAGCATGCACCAAAAATACATTTTCCAAGGTTTTCCATCTGTTTTCATGTCATCGTGTCAGGCTGGGAAGTGGGGCAGTAACTGTTTGTAGTGAGAACTGTGTCATTGCCACGTGTAACGTTACAACTGGTATGTGAGAGGAAGGATGTAAGCCTGACTTCCATTTGACCACAACACCTTCCGCTTTCCTATAACTTAGGCTTTAATAATTTAACAGATTTCGTCCATACCAAATGCTGATGTTGAGCGCCAGTTCTTTTCTGTTGCTCCCTGTTATCGAAGATTGATGGCATATGTAATGTAAGTAATGATGGATGATGTATGTAGGCATTGGTATATGATAGGTAGATAACTAACTTTAAAATTTGCCTCAAAAGCACAATTAGTAGCAAGTGTCATGAAATGTGACTTATTGTATTGACGCGTAGACATTTTCCAGTACCAGTATGTTATTATCATACTATCCAATCCAACATTAAGCTGCCGTTCGAAGACTGTAGGTTATACATGCCGAATTACAAGATTTCGCTCAGAATTGATGGGTGCTGGAGCAGCGATTGGATAATACTGCCACACAGATAGTCTAGGTTGTTGATACACTATAAATTTCTACACTTCTTTTACACCCAGTTAAAATATATGAGATTTTTAAATGCTTTTGATACAACTGAAGGCTTTTGGCCAGGAGCTACTACTTTATTACACAAAGAGTAAGGAAAGTCAATGCGCTCGTGTAACCTATAGACTACTATCAGCAGAAAGCAAAGTGTGCTACATGACCAGGTACGAGAGCACTCGCTTACTTGCTGTAGTACAGACACTTATCGCCTGTGATGTTCACCCTCAAGAAAAAGGGGACAAGTGAATTTGTAATTCGACAACAATTATGGATTTTGGCAGGATTTAATGTTTCCCTTTTTTGGATTTAGTTTGCTCATAGTACTTTGAATTTACGTTTAAAAAATTCCTGTACTTTACTTGTAACGAAGTAGTCCGCAGGTACATCTTACTTATATGTAAATGTTTATAAAATCAATTCACACATGAGAACAACAACAGCAACAGTTCGGTGTTGTGCCGACTGTAACAGCTGATAATGATTGCCTTTTCCATCTTCTTAATGTGAAGGTATAAATTATTTATTCCACTGAACGGACAAAACCATGTGTTCTACGAAACACACTATCTAACGATAACTGATAATGAATCCCGTGCGCATTACAACGTATAGCCACCATTGCAGATCGTAAGTGACGATACATAATCACAGCGACGTCTTCCATACAACAGTCGCTCTCTCTTGGTTGCGGATATGCCTACGTGTATATTCGGTCCTGAATCGAATAGGAAGTTTTGCAGGAACTAAAATCATCAATACGACGTTTATGTGTCACGGGCTGTTTGTCACAAAATAGCTCAAGGCCTCTTTGACACGTTCATGGGATATAACACCTACGGTGTGTGGCCGTCTAAGGCTGACTACATGGTATATTTTCACTTCATCCGATTTCCCTTTATCACATCTAACACTACAAACTCTTCATAAATGCAAACTCCGTGGATTAGTTAGGAGGTACATTGTTTATTTCAGAAGGAAACGTCGGTCTGGTTCCTCAAAGGAAGCTGCGACCTCAGCCAGGAACACCGGCGCTACCCAGGAGCTTCCTCACCCAGAGTTACCCAGTTACGGACGTGACTCAGACCCAAACACGTACTACAACATGCTAGCCGGGGAGCAGAATCCTTATGAAGCTGTCACCGAGAAGGTGTACGACAACATCCGCTTTTCCCGACTGGACACGGACACCAACTACGACAACCTGAGCTGAAGTGCCTACACTGTTAAAGAGTTGCTACAACTAAACACTGAAAACAGAGAGTTCGTGCAAACACCTTTGACCAGTGGTCAGAATTTAACAAAAGCCTTTATGAACATCGTGTTTTAAAATAGTTTAAGTGTGTCGATTTTTTATATTAGGGGAAAAACGTACCCCACATAAAACAATAAGCCGTGAAAACCTAGGCCATGGCGTCGCCGTCTCATTTAAGACATATTGCTTTACATTCAAGTCTCCTTTTCGACACCTTAGTTTAAAAGAATACAACAAATGGTGTAGTAATCGTCATTTCGGACGAAGCGTGGAAATCGACGCAATTGGCTAGAGCCATTGTGTCTGACATGACTTGTAACTCTACAAATCTACTTTTATTCCGGAATTCTTACGAGACTATGAGATACTCCATGACTGAGAAACCGGAAACATGATGACATGTCACTCGTACCCCAAAGTATATATGGCTAGAAAACAAAAGAAGGTGCACGTGACGTCAGCAGATACAGCCTCGTTCTCGGGTCTGTTATACGTAAGATTTTACAGCTGTCACAATTCGCCGACATTTTGTCCAGCCGATGCTGGCTGATTGACGTGAATCGGGCCCTCTGGTCTCTGGCGATATCCAGCCCTCCTGTATTCGACGTGCCGTTTGATCTGCACATTATGGCATCCTGACGCTAAGAAAACAATGGGCAGCAGTCAACCGTCCGTAATCGAGTTAAATTCTCATCCGTGGGTCCTACATAACTCTTGTTATTTATATTCAGCAGATAGAATGGTAATGAATTGAAGTCCCGATTCATGTCATATCCGCTAATCCTACGTTCTGATTGATCAAAATTATTTTCACAGTTACGTCCCTTTTGGAACGGAGACATTTATTATTTACCGGTGAGTTTGTGTTATGACCTACCTTAAATTAGTTGCCCTGGAACTAAAAGAAGTGTAAAAAGATTTGAAGGTCGGTTTTAAATCGTAAATCTATATTCTTTTACCAAAAAATGATCAGTACTTAACCTGCCTTCTCCTTTAAACTTGCAGAATACTTTATCGACGTATTTATACATTTGTTTTAGAGTTGTTTTACTTAACGGCTGACCATACTTGTTGTTATAGCCCTTTACTGCTAATCAACTAAATTAAATATTTCACCTTTATATCATGTCTCGTGGGGACCTGACACGAAGGAGCGTTTTACAACGCAACCATTCTATCATTCATTTTCATGATGGAGAGAGGATTACAAATAAACGTTTCTAGCACCGGATTCTGTGCTGGGGATATCCGGTATTGGGATATCGAGTAACCTAATACGTCTCATCATTTGAATTTGAAGTTTCGATTTTCGTTAATGACAAGGAATGCGCATTATTTTTTGTCGAAACAAGACTCAAATTGACGTCTTTTTGCCAAACAGGAGGAAAAAGAAAAATAATTCGTGTAAATAGGTGGAAAATCGGACCATGGTGCAAATTGACGTGTAGTTCTTTAGAGCTGCGCAGGACAGTGCACTTTTAATATAATGAAGTACATCTGAACTTCTTGAGTAATAACAACATACGTCCCAACTCTTTATTATTCTTAGCAAAAAGAATGGCGCTATAGTTCCAAAAAACTGGTCTTATGATCTCTATCTTCCAGCCTTTGAAAGAAATTGCCTCAAATGTGTGTTTGGAATTGGCTGGACAAGGTTGTTGAACGCTAGTCTCAGTATGATCATTGATGTTTTATCGCCATGGAAACTATTTTACAGGATTAGTGTTGTCGGAGAAATACGTATCTGACACAGGATATCAAAAAACATACACTTGCTTTTGTCAGTAGGCATTCAATGCCGACTCCATTCGACCTGTGAAAGTGTGGAACAGCTGGAGGCCAGCATCACTGATAACATGCAGGAAGATCGATGCTTTCGTTCTTTCGCTTTTTGTGTCGAGCCATTGGCCTCCAAACAAAGCTCAAAGCGTTGTTTAAATAGCTGCCAGCTATGTGAAACGTTCCCAGATAAGTCTAACTCCTCGGGTGGCTTGACGATTACATATCCGGCAAATGTCTGACGAGCTAGCAGAGTGGGCAGGGCGAGGTTCGCTCGCTATTCTGACACCATGTTATCTTATTAACAACACAAGAATGATGATATGTAGACCCAAATTTTCATGTATTCGCACGTAAACTACTTCTTGGCCGTTTACAACTCACCATTCGGGAGGCCGGAGATTAGGGTGGTTACTCTCATCGATAAAGCCCATCATTACATTGGACAAACACACCTTTTATAAATCCAGACCTGTCTCAGAGGTGCCTAAAATGGTATTCATAACAAAATGTACGCATTTATTGAAACTGAATTGTCAGAATCACATCAGGCTTTAGTAAAGGCATTTCCCCACACTACATTGTATTCGTATTTCTTAATTCGCTTTCCTCATAAAAAAAAAACAGTTGGAAGCAAGTCAGTTCTGTAAACTCGATTCGGTGAAAAATTCTTCCTTTCACTGTGAATCGTTCTCTGACCAAAGTGTTTGGCATTCACCGTTAGCTATATCAGCTCTGATCGGAATTACATATCACAAATGTTGTGAATCATGACGTAGCTTCCTCTTCCACAAAAGCTCTATTCAAATGTCACAGAGGTCAACTCTTCGGCCTCTTTCATTCATAATGTTTATAAATGAGCCAGTGATGAATTCAGATACGGACACAGGTAAGTGGTGGCCAGTTTGCTGGTGTGCTGCTAATGTAAGACTCCCATGTATGTGTGCTGATTGTCTTTGAACATGTCTAAATGTCAAGTCATCTGTTTTTAAAGTAAACGAAATGCCATTTCCAATCAACATAATATCGGAGAACAAACCTTCCACAGGTTCAGGGCATACAATGACTCCAGCTTCTGTCTTACTCATAATTGGTACTTCCACATGCATTTAGAGCACGTCAGCCAAAAGTCTTTTATAAGCCTTGGAAATTTAAAATCAACACAGACGTTTAAATCACTGTATATAGCGGTTGTAAGAAGCCAGTCGTTGTATTGCTCTATTCTAAATGTTTTTTATTATAATCAACTATTTTACAGTTTAACAATTTAACCCATTAGTATTTTGATCACAAACCAGTCTGCAAGACTCTGGCTTCGCTCACTTTAATGTATAAGTTGTGTCATGGAAAGAATTGTCTGGATTGTTAATACTGTAACACAGACCTCTTTGTCAAATTCAGTCTCTGGATCCTGTTCCTTATACACAACTTTAATATGATTAATATGGTCGTGACAATAGTTTTTGTGTCATATAATGGAACTAGTTCGGCTTTTTTATCCAGTTATTTTGTGCATATAGCGTTTTTGGATTCTTTTATTGGATTTTTTAATCTGGAGCAAAAACTAAAACTGCAAATTGTTGATATCACATCTAATTGTTTGGATGACAATACTCTATCGGTCTTTACCCTCCTAAAATCGAGCTCTCAGCACATGACTTCCTGTGTTCCCAGGCCTCTGTTCTGCATGGATTCAATGTTCATGTAATGCCATTGCATTGCCTTTTAAATCTGCCAGATCTACACTCTTTACTGATGATACACATTTAACAAGTGTATGCTCATCTCTTCTGTCTATCAAGGACACTGTAGATAATAACTGAATTGCAAAAGTTGGTTTCCTTTTTTTATACGGAGAATTATTTATTCAACTCATCTCAAACTTCCAGTTCGTCTAAATAAAGAGAATTCTTTGCACAATACCCCCGTCTCCTCGCCTTGAACAGACAATTGCTTTGAACCCCCTATAATTTCTACCCTTACTAAGCATTTTCTGCTGAGCACTTATACAAAGACATGTTTATAAAACCATCTTCTGTTACTTAGCTTTAGCGAGACTTTCATTCTACAGCTGTTTGCAGAGCTCTTCAACAATAACCCAGGCCTTAATTTAATATACTAGCTGATATCGTTCTGAATCAAACGTTTCCAATAACAATCATTGTCACTTTTTTATTCCTTATACGAACATCGAATATTGTCCTAGCACTTTTTTCGTTATTCAGGTCTCATGTGACGAGTTTCAAGTATAGAAATTAGCACCGCATTAGTTTTTTGGATATTTGAAAACGGAATGTCGTTCATGGAAAGTATGAAAGTGGGAACTGATTGACTGATTGACGGATTAATTCACAATCGTGCTACAACGTATTTCGTTATTCAGATCTCACCAATATTCGGTTTTCGTTGTTCTTGTATAGAATTTAGTGCTTACGGGTGTTTCGTATTGTGAAGAACTGACTTGATAGGGAACCGATTGAGTTTACATCGCACTTGGTTTTCAATAACTTAATTGTTTTTTATCTAGTTGTTCATTGATACTTAACCAAGTAAGACGACGCTCTGATATAACATTTTTTAAGCATTCAGCTTACTGAAACATTTGGCTTCAGCAAACTTAGCCATAATTTCATATCTGGTCGGAAGTTTGTAGTGTTGGTTCTTGATAGCCCTATTCAAGTCACTTGGATCTAGACACACTCTGATATCAGCATTTTCCCGTATAACTATTGCCAGAGTTCACCCAGCCCGCAGACTCTTTCATCTTGATGATTACTGACATTTTTTTTCAAGTTGAACGAAGTTTTCCGTGCGGCGCGTAAAACTGGTTCGACAAATTTATCTAGAGTTATGGTATGTTCACTTGGTAAGCAGTCAAGCCGTACAAAGATGTCAGCAACTTCCTCTTGAAGGGAGCTATAATCTCAGGTATGTATTTGTTCTACGTCACTGACAAACTTGACAAGAATTAGTTTTACACACGCTTCTCGTCCTAGTGGTCACTGAACGTCTCCGGGGACCACAAAAAATGTGAGTGGAAAGTTTTGGCCTTGAGTATGTACTGTAACAGTGCGTACAGGAATCTTTGCATTGATGTAGCGCCCTAACCCCTGTGTGGTCTTCAGAAGACTTGCCCGGCTGAACAGAGAATTAAAATCAGACTCTGATATGACGTTAGCCTGTGCACCGAACCCAATTTAACCGGAATTATACATCTACTGATGTCCAGAGGCACTATCCAGTCAGTGACTTTATCCTTAGTAGTTGAGTTGATTGTTATTGTCTCGTCAAATTAAATCAGTCACTCCTCATCACTAAAGGCAGGCTCGCTGGTTTCCTTGACAGGGTGTACAGTTCTGGACAGGCTGTACTAGGTATAGTGGTTTTTAACCAGGCGGCGCCGTCAGAAGGACAATTTCCTGATTTATGCCGTAAGCTACACCTGCGACACTTGTGTTTACTGTCCACCGAATCGGCACTGTATGGTTGTCTTGTGTGTGAGAGGCTGTAATTTTGTGGCTTTCCCTTGTTTCATCTGTATATGTTGGAGAGTTTTTTCTTGTTTACTTTCCGCGTCAACGTTTCTTGTCACAGGCTGTTGGAGTTCTTTCACATGCGTTTTTGCCATTTCCGAAGCCTTGAGAATCTGCGAAGTCCTATCAATAGTCAAATCGGGATCTCGTAACAATCGTTCACGGACGGTGTTACCAGGTATTTCCCCGTATCAGTTTGTCCTTGATCAAAGAGTCCGTTAGATCTCTGTTCGCACGATTTAATGAGTGTGCGGAGAAGGGTACAATGATGATATATGGATTCGATTAAGTCCTGTTCGCAGGTGGAGAAGTAAAAACTGCTCGGATGCCAGGTTTTTCCGTGAAGAACAAAACTGATCGAATTTAGTGAAAACAGGTTTCAACTTGACCTTAAACGGCGAATATGAAAATCTTGTACAGTTGTTTTGGTTCTTTGGTTGTTGTTTTTTTTTCTGTCGAGCCTGTGGTTTCCACACACAGCTCAAAGTGTTGTTAAAATAACCGCCATCTAAGTTAAAAGTTCCCATCTAAGTGTAAAGGCGGCTTGAGTGTATCCATGACGATTATACAACAGACAAATGTCTGAGGAGTTCCATGTCCGTTTTACGAGGAATGGTGACGGATGGGCAGGACTGTAGGTTCGTTTCCTATTCTGACACCATGGTATGTTATTGACAACACCAAAGTGATGATTCGTAGTCACAAATCTTAGTCTATTCGGGGGAAAACAACATACATGTTCTTTGCTGTTTATAAGACAGCATGGGGGAGCCCCGAGACAAGGGGGGTAAGTCTCATGGTCAGGCCTATATCATGACCGGGGACACAACCTCCGTAATTCCAGACCGATCTCAATGGTGCCTGATATGTTTTTTTCAATCCAACGCCGAATATAGTGCTAGCACGTTTATTGTCATTAGGGTTCCAAATAACGTGTTCGTAATACGGAATTTAGCAGGATATTTGTATAGACCTATTGCTTGATTGATTGATTGATTGATTGACTGATTCACTGTATTGCAATGAAAATGGCACATATTTTCTTATTCAGTTTTTTACCTCTTTCACATTACGTTATTCGAATGTCGAATATCGTGCCAGCACGTTTTTTCTTTGGTAGGGTTTCGAATAAAAAACGAGTAATCTGGTACTATGTGTGTACAGACAGATTCATTGAGTGATTGCATTGATTCATTGAATGGCTGATTGATTCATAATCGTACCGGCGTCGCAACTTTACACTTTTCGTTGTCCGGCCGTTATGTAGAAGTATTAGCACATCGATTTTTGGTTGTGTTAAAATAGAATGTCATGCATGGAAAGTATGAAAGGATGGACTGATTGATTGATTTATTTACAATCTTGCTACAACGTACGGCTAATTCGTTATTCATATCTCTCAAATGTTGTGAAGAATTGATTGATTCATTGAGTTTGAACCGCATTTGCTTTTCAGTATTTTAATTGTTTGATCTGGTGGTTCATTGGTACTTAAGTATAATACTACACGCACCAGTTAGTAATGTTCCTGCTAGATTCCTGCCACATCAAGTAAGATGACGCTCTGTTATAACATTTTTTTTCGGCTTTATAATAAATGCATCGTGCACAAGGTTTTTCTTAAATTGCAAATGATACCGGTTTGCTGTTCACAATTCGGATGTCTGCCAAAATACATTTACCAATTATTTATTTGTTTCATTGATTACATTCATTTATACTTTATGTAGCCACATGTGTCATTTACATTTATGCGTTTAATTAGTTATCACGATCACACAAGCTAAACTGAAATCTAGAGTTGAGGCACTTTTCCGCAACAGTGGTATAAAATTTATATGAAAGAGTCTTTTCTTACAACATTTGTTATTAGGTTTTCTACCATTGTCGCCTTTGACTCAGAAATCAGTTTGGAAAACTTAAAATATACAATGATTATGTCACAGAACCGAAAAATATTGCTAACCACTTTAACCACCGTTTTACTACTCTGGCAGCAAATCTTGAATTTAAAATCTCAGTCATTAATTTACGGACTATATGACCTCACGCAATGCAAACGATTTTCACCTAAAAATTGTACTCCCCAAGAAACTGAATCTATTATCTTAGGATTAAAGAACTGTACAGTTGGTTATGAAGGCACGAAGCCAAACTTAATAAAATATAATGCTGAATAATTATGTATTCTTATCAATCTGTCATTTGAACAAGGAATAGTGCCAAATTATGAAAGTCGCAATCGTCACTCTTCTTTACAAACCCGGAGAGGAAGAAGCTGTTGAAAAATATCGAACAATATCAACTTTACTATGTTTCAACAAAATATTGGAAAGATTAGTTGCCAGCATAATGTACACGGTTTTACTGGAAAATAATATTTTATTTTCCAAGCATTACGGATTCCGGGAAAACCATTCTACCAGGCTGGCTGTCTTAGCGTCCTATGAAAAATTAATAGCTGCGAAAGAATCTGGTAAATTCTGTCTAGTTACCTTTTTAAATCTATCTAAAGCCTATACATGGTTAACGATAACATATTATTATCCAAAATAAACCATTATTGTTTTCCTGGCACGGCACAAAGATGATTTTGTTGTTATTTAACTAATAGAAACCAGCACGTGAGATATAAACATATTTTGTCAGAACAGAAATGTGTAAAATGTGGTGTACCGCAAGCATCAATCCTACTGTATTTCTTCTCTACATTAACGATATAGGAAATGTATCAAACTTACTGCAGATAATATTGTTTGAAGATGATTCCGTTTTGTGAACGTCGCTTTAAGTTACATTTAACCTCGTGCTCATGTGCCACCAATTTAATAAACTTTATGAATGGTTTTCGTGCAATAAATTGTCACTCAGTATTATAAAAACTAAATACATGATTGTGAAAACAAACAGGCGTTACAAGCATAAATGACCGTACGAAAAAATTAATAATGAAGAAATTTTAAAAGTGGACAATTTTAAGTTCTTGGAAATACACTTTAACGATAAATAGAATTGGGTTACACATAAAAATGATATAACTAAAAAGTTCTTACGGAATGTAGGTGGAATAAATGATATAAAGCATTATGTTAACAAAAACTCACTTTATTTACTGTATCACTCGATCATAGTCCCTTATCTGGCATAGTGCAATGTTCTATGTGGTAACACTAATAAAAAGCATTGTCAGCCAACTTATGTCGTTCATTTGTTGTATCAAAACTTTCTCGGCATTCATCTCAGGTTAAAGACATTGGGTTGGAACAGCTTGTCACACGATGTAAACATATTTTGTCTGTATCTCTATTTAAATCTCGAATCTATAAAATCTCCAATTGTCATTAACAATAAAGCGTCCGATAGATTACAAGCAGAGCATAAGAAGTCTCAAGAAGGGTCTTACACACGGGATGCCATGTTACTCATCAGTTTTCCAAACAAGGCTTTAGACGGTGAACAAAAAATAAACATTTATGTGATATCTTTTGTCGTATCAGTTAGAAATGCAATATGTTATATTTTTGGATAGAACAAGCCCCCATGAGATTTTCATCCTTCCAGAGAAATGTGTTTATTTTTTGTAACTAGCAATGCCTGAACTATGTCCGTTTTATATATTTACCGTACCATTTGCTTTTTTCAGGTTTTGTGGTGAATAAAAATCAAATAAAATGAAATTATTCTTTCTATTAGATCTGTTGTCTCACATCATTGGAACAAGTACATTTATTATTATAATCCTGGCAAATATTTCTCAACTTCCGCCTCTGTCTCTGTGGCGCAAAGTTGCAGATCTAGCATTCCACCTTAAAGTGTAAACTCTCTTTGTGGCTTTCCATATTCTCATTAGCAGGTTAACTTCCACATTTTTCACGAACAGAAATAATCCCTTTTATCTAGACCGGCTTTTACTAATTATTTACCCATTAATTTCGGAATTCATATTTCAACAAGTATGGTTATTTTTCGCCATGGATGTAAGATCATTCTCATGAGGCGATCCTTTTTAAAATGATATGTGTTGTTCAAAATGGGTTACATTTCACTGATTTTTGCAATACAAATAGATGTTTTTGTTTTATATAACATTCCTATCGCCTTTTTGTATCTGTTGAGTTCATGTCGGACACGGTTCCTAGTTTTCTTTCAGACAGGTTTTTGGCTTTATGTCGGTGATGTTATCGGCTTAATGTCGGACAGGTTATTCGTCCTATGTTGAACAGGATGTCGGCTTTATGTCGGACTGGGGGTGATAGGTATTTAAATCTACAGAGAAGAGGGTTGACTAGGATTCTTTCGGTTTCCTTCTGATCAGAAACCTAGGGGCAGGGTGGGATGAATATTATACCAGTATCTGAGTAACAAGTACGGGAAAGGAATGGTGCTTGCAAACTCTCAGCTGATTTCTAGCATGCTGAAGTCAGCATGGAGGGCAGTTATATGAATTCACATTGTTGAAGTCACATCCAAGCCAACCAAAAAATTCTGGTTTATGCAGATCAGGAGGGTCAACAATGATCTCTCAGTTTAGCCATAACAACCAACTCGTCCTTGTTTACTGTAACTGTCAGTTGAACATTGATAGCTAGGTGTCCTGTATGAAACAGCCCTGGGTTGACGGCCATGTGTTTGCCGATGTGTTATTATTGGCCAATCTCGCAAACCATCGAGCCTGGCAAGTCATTGAGGTTGCTGACCACTTTACCACTGATATGTTCACCAGACTGGTAGAAGACGATTGGTTTTCAATAAATGTAAAACTGTGCAAATGACCAAAGGAAGTGAACCAAAACTTGGAAACTCAATGGGTATAGACAGGCTAGACACCTATTTGATCGTAATAATTATATCTCTCTGGATGGCATAGGCACAGGTCTATCCGACGAAGCTGACCATCTAAAAATATTCTTCATTTACCAAGAGAGCATTGTTTCCTCTGTATAATACCTAGGCTGATATCTGTTCTTGTCAGATTTGGGGTTGGAGTTTAAACAAGTTTGGTCTTGCGTATTAATTGTATCGTGAATGTTTGTCGGCCATTTTACCAGGGGGTGAACATGATACACACTTATAAGTGCCTCCCAATGGGTGTACTGATGGAGCACTTTTGTCTGTCTGAATCAGTAAGTGAGTGCTTGGGGTTTAACGTCGTGCTTAACAATGTTTCACTCATATGACGGCGAGGGGTCCTTCTGGTGTGTGCATATAGTGTGTCTTCTTGTGGCAGGTGGAGTCCATGCTGCCAAAGTGCTGCCGCCACTGGAACACCTTACCGAAAACAGTAGACATAACATCCCACCCAGTCACATTATACTAACATCGGGCCGACCAGTCCAGTTTTCTTAATCTAACCTCTCAATGCTTAACGCCAAGTGAGGCAACAACAAGTGCCATTTTTCAAGTCTTTGATATGACCTGACCAAAAATATAGTTGCGTGAACCAACATGATACTTTGGAATAACTCAGAACAATCCAACTAGATATCAAATACACACAACTAGTTTTGGTTAACGTTATCATATTTTTATTAGGAGGGGACTTATCTGAGCAAAGTATCTTAAAACAGCAAAAATGTATAGTTTTTACACATCAGACTCAAGTAACTTTTTTGTGTGAAAAAAAATTAGACCTCACCACTGTCCCATCATGCGACGACTTTTAACCCATGGTTGCAAGGAGACCTTCCAAACAATATCAGAATGTAGGGGCGTTATTCTAACATCAAAAACAATTTTATAACATATCAAGTAAAACTCGGCAAATTGTCAAAATCAGTGCGATGAGAGCGGTCATTTTGTGAGACCCAGTGCAGGTTATCTCCCAGGCTACGGACTGGGCCAGCATATGTACAAGCTTATACTTGCAGATGCTCTATTTGTACACGCCTGCCGATAACCTACATGTATGTACTGTGTATGTATGTGGAATGCATTGCGAACTATAATTACTTGTCGTTTGTTGGTCTGTGGTGTTGCGTGCCACGGATGAAAGGAAATGACTGTGGGTGATTTTACAGAACCCTAAAGTTAGGCCACAATTTAAAAAAAAAATTCCATTGAAAAATACGGATAACCTTCAAACGGTTAACCCTGTGTGCTGAACGGACTTCGCTCCCATATGGATGACTTTGTTAGAGAGACATTTTTAGCTAAAATACACGTAATTCTAGCAGAAATACACATTGTTTCTCTCACAAGACTATAGTTCACGTGATGAACAACTTATGCATTTATTTACTTTTCAGGAAAAAAATGGGCAGAAGTGTAACTTTTTGCTTTCAGCGGTATTAATGTGTGCCCTTATCATCAGAAAAATTAGAGTATACAGTATACGATGCATGAGAGTGTAACACGATGGCTTTAAGTCCGACGTACTCTTGAACATTCCCGACACACCAGGAAGTCAGAGATGACAAAGATTAGCGTAAAGTAGGCCAGGTGGACTGTGCTGTGTGCTTAGCCAATCGGGTGACCCAGCTGTGATACCTTGATTTACTTTACACTCGAGGTTTACACAGTCTTCAGCTAGAACATAATGATATTACAAGCTTACACGAATACATACGGGAAGTTCATAGACAGTCAGACAGAGATTACATTTTAGTCCCCTGCAAATGTCAATGGTTGTGACAGCGCTATCTCTCCACGCGCAGTGGCAAACTAGGGTCAAACCATTCGTGTCTAGCTTTGAATGATTTATCTATTTGATTGGTGTTTTGCTCAAGAATATTTCATTCATACGACGGCCGCATTAAATGAGTAACATGTTACCAGTTTTCTCACAAAACGTAATAGCATTGCTTGAAAGTAACAACAGACCATCCCACTTAGCCCAGAGTAATCAAATGCGGTCAGGATATTCCATTACTTTGTGCCTTTGCAAACCTTTTGGCAGATAGCCCAGTCTCCGGACGTGACGTCCACTACATCGCAAAAATGTTTCCACTGACCGTGTGAGTCTAAAAACTCAGCCTGTTTGAGCTAGCAGTTATTCGACTACAAAAAACAAAATGTTTAAGAAATATTTCGCACTCTACTGAAGACACTGGTCTTGCCACCACTGGTTTAGCTGTAGGCAGGTGTTGTCAGTCCTTCACAGTGGATTCAATTCGGTTTTGTTTTGTGGCCTTCCTACATTTTGATAGCCCGGTTTTCACCCAAAATACGGATGTCATGGTACAGTTACACTTCGTATCTGCCAAGAAAGCATAAAATATGAAACATTGTTGTGTCTTTCCAAAGTTTACATAAACAGACTGTACCATCAGCGTTCTTCAGCGTCTTTAGCTTTGTTGTCTTGATCTTTACACTACACAAACATCAATAGCTGCGTCACATGAAAACATATACAAATACATATAAACTAGGATTGCATCATGCAAATAGAAGAAGTAAACAGTTTTCATTGATGACAAAAAAGACACGTTGAATATTCCAGAGCTGCAACACCAAGCATTAACCATCAAAGTGATCACATAAGCTAACTTTAAGTCCAGATTTAGTAATTATTTATACTTACCTACCCCTGTATACACTGTTGTGTTGATATTAAAATATATATTTTAAAATTGTGCATTAATCTCAGTATTATAACACATAAATCACTAGATAATGAGGCCGGTTTTATCCATTTTTTTCGCACACACTCGTGTAGTCTCCGCTGAATCATGTCATTCAAGCACAACCTACACCAGGTCTCAGAGCTTCGCCATTTAGTTCAGGGACAAATATATTTCAACATATCACAGATAAGCAAATCGAACAGGTGGATTGATTATTTTACCTCTTGAAAACACATCTAAGCAAGATTACTTATTAATCTGGGATAGATATATTTATTTATTTATTTTTATTTCACTGATTTTACTCCGCACTCTACAATATTTCACTTGTACCACTTGTACCAACATTATGGTAGGAGGAAACCGGGAAGTGCCCTGGGGAAACCTACGACCATCCGCAGATTGCTGGCAGATCTCCCACATACGGCATGAGATGGATTTGAACTCATAGCGACTGCATTGGTGGGAGGCCTCTATGTCATTGTGCTGCACTAGCGCGCTAAACGACGGAGCCATGGACGACCCCGGGAACGTTATGAGAGTTCGAAGTAATAAATTTAATTTTTATCTGACAATTGTTGTACGATATAATCAAGAATTCTTTCTCAATCGATGGCGGTCAGTTTTATCCATGAAAGAAACCGGTATAACCACTGGCCTTAGCGAGATACCGAATAACTTCCTTACATGTAAGGGAGAAATAAGCACACCAAATTTATGACTGGTAACGCGTGTTTTGTGTACCAGAGTAATAGTGGTTGGCCCGATGACGGTTTACTCTCTCTACTGTGGTGTTCTCCACCCAAAAATCTACACGTGAAAAATTTTTGTGTGTAGTGTTAAAACAAACCGATAAACAATAAAGTAGGTAAATGTCGTACTTCGTGGTCATTTCAAGGCAAGGCATAGTTATTCACATATGGAAAAATATCGCAACTTTTGGTTTCTGATGTGGTACATGTGAGATATATTGGCCTCTATATCAAATACAAAAAAATCACTAAAACTTTTCAGTATTGTTAACGTAACTACATAGAACGTTGACCTCATGATGACCTGCGCCGAATGTACCAAACTGTTGTCTGAAGCTAAAGTTTTGTCCTAAAGTAAAACAGAAAGGTCTACCAAACTAACAGTTCTCTCTGTTTGTCTGAGTGAGTAAAGTACGGTGATTAGGTCCACTCCGTCTTTTCACAAACACAGTCGAGTGCTCCATTCCTGTTCATTTTGTGACGAAAATACACCTTGTACAATGTATTCTTCATACTTGCTTGGATACCGCGGACTAGAGTCCTTTTGGGTAGCCTATGTAACAGAACTTTATCAGATCTATTACCAACTAAAGTATTAACTGAGCTAAAATAAGGTCAAATAAATACATGCACTGATTTGTGCAATGTTATTTTTATATTACCTACAGTCCGTATATGACGAGAACGTAAAAGAGGCCTAGACTTAGACACACACCACACACACAGGTGAACCAGTCATCGGTGGATTCGCCGGGTCATACACCATAAGCTACAAAGAGTGATTAGATGTGTCATTCTAAGACAGTTAAAAGGCACACAACGTGGGCATTTACTACTACTACTCATACAAACAGCCCAACTATAGACTTGTACTTATACTGACGTATGTACAAGCACGACCTACCCCTCATCCTAAGGGAAAACCTAGGAGAGCTCTCAGAAAATGACAACCACCGTCGGATGGATTCTGATAATTACTAGCATGTTACCAGGTATGAGATCTAAATGTTTTTCACAAAATGTAACTTTTCCACTGAATAACTCATTTACTGAAAAAAGAGAATCGAATGATTAACAATCCAATTTGTCTCAACTTAGCTGAAGATTGTGGAACCGTTATTATGTTTGACACGAGGGTCTCCTGTGGTAGAAATATGATGGCACCATCATGGCGTCCATTGTAAGTTCATTTGAGGCATTCCTAGTATATTCATTGCTCAAATATTGAGGAAGGTATTCAAGTAAAGGATGAACTCCTTTAAGAGCAACTTTACGTGTATTATGATGACTTCACGTGAGCCTTGCAACTGAGCCGTGCTGAATTTTACTGATTTTTAATTTAAAAAGTCATATAAACGTTGATGTTTGAAAAACCATTACTCCTATTGTATAATCCTGAATCTAGGACATCCCAGGAAGGTATTACATCGACATGATAAACCAATATGATAAACTTGATAAGGATGTGTAAAATTCTGAAGTTTTGTATTTGCCGGATCTGCATCATATATATGACACCTGGCAGAGGTAATTTGATTGAAAGAACCCTTGATCCGTCAATCCCGAACCATACTTGCGTGCTTTTCTGTGAATACGTGTGGGCATCGAGCTCACTGGAAACATGGTTTGCTCAATTCAGATATGACATTTTAACTACAATGAAGACATCTTCGTCTTTAGACTTTGTGCAGGTTACAATCACACAACTTTTAAAACTTTAGCTTTCTTTCAATAAAATTATTTCGCGGAGCTAATGAGATTTCATGTAGAAACTGTATTGATGGCGTAGAAGTAAAATGACCAACACAATTAAGAGGCAAGATAGGGTACACTGTTATAAAGCTTCCGGTAAAATTACTGCTAAAGGACCAGACAACAAGCGGTCATGTGTTTCCCTTGTAAAATAACCGCTATAATAGAAGCAAACTACGAGATTTTTCAACTGTCAACTGATAACGGCCTTGCAGCGGACCGTGCTTTGATATCTACAAAACTGATTATATTCTTGAATAAGGTGGCCTTTCACCATCCCGGATCCATGTGTGTGGAGAAAAGAAGGACGAAGTCAAGAAACATTCAGTTTCATCGATTACTGGAGCATTTGATCTGTCTGGTCTCACCAAGAGACACAGGAAATAATGTCGCGTTTGCACTATAGAAATGGTTTTACCCATTAAATGAAGGGGTATAATTTATTCAATCAGTTTTCCCATGCCCCCAAAAAAGCCGTCTAAGACAGATTCGTGTGTATTTCTTCAGAGTGAGCTCTCACAGGAGACCTTCAACTCAACAAAATTATGCACACATGTAACTATGAACTGTACTAAACAAAACGCGTTGGTACCTGCACAGGGTAAGTATATAGATTTTTATAATGGTTATTTGATTGATTATATGTTTCAATTAAGAGAAAATTATGAGATAATTAATATGACAACAATTAACAATTTCTCGAATTGTCTAACCTGGCTCTTCACAGCGGTCATATTATCGTGTGAAATAATAAATCCCGTACGTATACATCACGTGTTTCTAGAAGTACGAATGTTTTACCTCAAAGGCCACAAAAGTGATCAAACCGTCGTAGAAATATCACACTTGGTGTGGTAGAAACACCCACTTTTAACAGTATGACACGTTGATCCCTCACATAATCCCAATACTTTTATCTTAACAGCGTGTTCAGGCTGTACTGCTGGGTTGTACGGTCCCTCATGTCGGACAAGTAAGTTATATTCTTTTAATTACTTTCTCTGTTAGGACTACTCTAAAAACGTTAAAAAAACACCATGAAAATGTTTGGGGATTCTGTGAAGTAATTCCCAATCACACAGATAAGCACCAAAGTTTACATGTAGATACTATTCAATCGCCTACATCATTGCGTACAACATTGATAACAGTCTCATCTTAGCGATCACACATGGATACCGATTCCTGATAAAATTCACATTCTATACATCGATACAATTCAGACTTTACGCATAGATACCCGTCACACATTACACAGTCATAGATACCCGTCACACATTACACAGTCATAGATACCCGTCACACATTACACAGTCATAGATATCCTTCACACATTACACAGTCATAGATACCCGCCACACATTACACAGTCATAGATATCCGTCACCCGTCACACATTACACAGTCATAGATATCCGTCACCCGTCACACATTACACAGTCATAGATATCCGTCACACATTACACAGTCATATATACCCGCCACACATTACACAGTCATATATTCCCGTCACACATTACACAATCATAGATACCAGTCTCATCTTACACATAGATAACCGTCACACATTACTCAGTCATAGACACCAGTCTCATCTTACACATAGCTACCGGACAGACATTACACAAAGATTCAGCTCATACTTTGCGGATATAGATGCCAGTCATACTATACACATAGATACCACTCTCACTTTACAAAAACCGGTTACATGTATTTTGCAGAAACATTTAAGCTGACGGTTACAATGCACAGTATGTCACAAGAATCATGAATATGTCTTATGCATTACATTTTTCTTCTGCTTTCAATATGTTACTGCTAATTCTACATTTCATAATATTATACCTGCTAACTTATAACCGGATCCTGACCATAGCTCAGAGGGAATTCCCCCTCCCCCCTCCTCCCCATCACTGAACCATCACATTTATGCTGGAACCAGAGGTTTTGATAGAAATCAAGTGAGCATGTTAGTTAACAAATTACCCTGGACTCCTTTCCGTCTGTATGAGCAGATAACGCTGACACGAGCGTAACTTTCCCTTTGTCACAAAACCTTAACTTAGAGTAATACGAAGTGTGTCGATCTAAGATTACAAAAAGTTTGTTTATTTCAGAAAATGTGGCATTGAACAGACCAACAAGTCAATCTTCTAACTACGATAATACAAAATTTCTTTCTGGCAATGCTGTGGATGGGAAGAAAGGTCATGATCTGTTTAGCACTCCATGTACTCACACGGCAGTAAAGTCCGGTCAGTTCTGGGAGGTCACGCTGAATGAGTCGTACTGGATCTACAGGTTCACCATCTACAACAGAAATGGAAAATGTGATGACGGGCTGTGTAAGTCGTACTTAAGTATTCTCATCTCAGGAGAGCAGTTGAATACATAAAGAAAGGGGTTACCTGTATAATATTGTCTATAGTTAAAAGTCGTACTGCGTCCATAGATTCACCATGCACCACAGAAATGAAAGTTGTGGAGGCTGATGGCAATGTGAGTTGTGCTTGTGTATTCACATGCATCTCAAGGCAGCAGCTTATTGTAGCAAAGGTATACACTCAATAGACCCAGTTTCCTGCCACAATAATGTTGTGTGAAATATTCCTTGAGCACGGGGTAAAACACCAATGAAATCAATAAATGCATGCAAACGGGAAAATTCCAAATAACTTCTATGCATTCAATATGGAACGCAGTCTTTAAATCTGGACATTCATATATTTGTTTCTTTATTCTTCGAGAAATTCTTATTTCAGACAAAATTTTTAATTTATTTAATTTATTTTTATTCTAACATTATTCGACAATAGTCACGGTTACCAGTAAAAAATATAGACACCTGTTAAAAGATAAAATCTGTATTCTGTTCTTGAATATAGAAAGCAGAACATACTTTATGTAATTTATGGGGCCCCCATGTCCGAGTATAGAGCAATGATTCAGGGGCCTCCCACCATTGCGGCCGCTGTGAGTCCGGCTCATGCTGTCCTCCTCTCCAGCCGTCCGTGGGAAGGTTAGCGCGTGCGTTTCCTCCGGGCTCTGTCCTGTTTCCTCCCATCCTAATGCTGGCCGCCATCGCATAGGTGACATATTCTTGAGCGCAGTCTAAACCCTCAATCAAATCAACAAATTTATGTGTTTGTGTGTCACCGCTGTTACAGGTATTAAATCATGCATATATGTCACTATCCTCCCTCCAGGCAAGATATAAACCTTGATTTACCGTTTTCTATTGTTCTTTTATAGCTTGGTAAAGGACAAAAATTTCAGCACCATACAGATAACGATTACTTCAAATAGTTCCAGAAGCTACATCAATTAGCGGTATGAGAGTTGATAGCGGTACACATCCTGGTTGTATGATGTTCAGTTCTGCTTTGATATCTCTTCTCACGATCACTGTTACAGGCGGAGCCAAGCTGAACGGATTCACTGTGTCTGTGGGAACCTCATCGGGGTCTTACACTACTTGCTATCAGGATACCACTAATAATACTTCGGGCCCTGGTGACGTCATCAATGAACATTGTACCCGTCCAGTTCGGGGAAGTACGGTCAAGATATCCTTGTCATCTGCCGCACCACTAACACTTTGTGAAGTTCTTATCTATGGTAAGTGTATACTTTAACTCCGCAAAGAATGCATTTGAAC
This sequence comes from Acanthopleura granulata, assembly GCA_016165875.1. Lineage (NCBI taxonomy): Eukaryota > Metazoa > Mollusca > Polyplacophora > Chitonida > Chitonidae > Acanthopleura > Acanthopleura granulata. The sequence goes on from JABBOT010000040.1 coordinate 50,599, forward strand.
TAAATTTACATATGTCCTTCATGCGAATTCAGTTTACATATAGAGAAGCACTAATGTAGCACTGTACCATTATGTAGTCAGCTGGAATCCGCTGCCTAAATGTAGGGTAGGCTGATTACTTTCCCGTAACATTAACCAGGGGTTGTGTCGAGCGCTTGTGTGGTCCTAAGGTGAGTAATAAGCCGGACAAGTCATCTTGTCTTTTCCATTGTGTATATTGAGCCAGATGTGGTCCAAATGTTCTACAAGATCATCCTTTACTAAATTATGACGAATGCGACCGGCCCGATTGGAAAATTGGGGCTAGCCAAGTTTTGTTGATTGCCAACGCACTAGTCACTCTTGTGTTTAATGTGGCGTGACGGATTTTAGTGTTTATGAATAATTAAACAAATAGTTTCCAGGTTTGGTACTTATTCATAATTAGTTACCTCTGTAAACATTGTTAGTTTGAAATTAAAAATATATATAAAAAATGTACATTAATCTGAGTAATATAGCACCTAAAATCGCTAGAAATTAAGTCCTGTTTTATGCATTTTTTGCATCAATACTCGGTAATCTATGGCCGAGTGACGTCAAACAAGCGCAACCTTTAAGAGCTGTCAGAGCTTCCCCATTTAATTCCGTCTTTAATTAAAACTACACCAGGGACAACAAGCATCGTCTGAAAACTCAGAATCTGAAATCTTTCAAAGAGGTCGGAACTTCATCGTCGCTCACTTTGAGTTTAGATTGATACGGCAATATATCTGCTTCTGTGTAGCTGGAATCCATCTCGAAAATCATATCGCCGGTATGAATTCCCAGGTCATATAGCCCAGCAGGCCTTGAGTACGAGGTCTATGACGTCACCTGCTAAGCCGTATCGGGCGGACGGCCGGAGATCGGCTTGTTCAGTAAATCTAGGCCTGTTGTTTTCGAAGGATTTAAAGTCATTATTACATTTCTCAGAAGCCCTCTCGGTAATAAACTGTGTAACCAGGATATAATCTTTATAATTAGAACTTGTAGCAAAATCTGGACACTGATCCTTTAAGTGATGTGTGGTCAGCTTGGTGAATGGAGGGAAACAGCTCTGCTTTGCTGAGAACTACTCTGGGATGAATTCTATAGTTTTCAAATCTGTTCGAAGTACTCAGTGAATGTAACAATAACCTGATTTCTTGAAAGGAATAGATATTCTTGAGACGAATAGATTACACAACGTCAACGGCACGATCCTGGGCTAAGTCGTGTACATTCCAAACAAAATAGGGTACATGAAAGTGCTCCCCCATTGAGAAATTCAAAAGGGAGTCCACATTTACACTGTCTCCTGGCGTTTCCAGAGAGAATGCTTACAGTCTGGGGAACGACATTTGTGCAAGGATCTCGCTAAGGGAAATCCGGGTGTTTTAAGTGAAAATAATTGTGCAAGATGTCGTAAGCTCCTTTCACTGAACCGATGAAACTATCATTGGATAAGTACACACCATACATTTTGGCAATATAATCTTATATTCATCTTATTCTCCCTTGTTGATAGTCGAGATTGATATAGAAAATTTGACGATGTCCCTCGTAAGACTCATTGGTGTTTTCCTGGATACCGTATACGTGAAGTTCTTCACTGTACCTGTCGAGTAGATACTCACCATTCTCCGTCGAAGTCCATGACATTTTCAGAACAAATACCAGAAAGAAATGTCGAAACATGTACACATCCTGTCTCACATATCCTGTCTAAGGAATCGTTATTTCCTAATTAAGACAGATGGGGTATGAACTCATCCCCCCGGATCATCTGCCGATGATGTTAGTGTCGTTGGCACATTATCCCAGGGCGTGTTTCTCGTTGACTGTTCACCTCTGTCCTGTCACTCTCGTTGGCCTATCAGACCCTGGTTTTCACTCTCGCTGGATAATCCGAGACGGGCTGTTACTCTCCTGGCAGGATGACCCGCGCAGTGCGTTAATCTCACCGGCTGATCTGCGGGTGATGCCACTCTCGTTGTCCGATTTCCCTAGGGTGTGACTCTAGGGCTGGTTCATTTAACCTCTCCTCGCCCAAGGCGTGTTTCTTGCTGGCTGATACACCTTTGTCGTTACTCTTACTGACTTATCCGCCTTTAGCGTTACTCTCACTAGCTGGTCTGTCATGTTCGTTATTCTTAATGGCTGATCCTCCCATGGCTTAACTATCGTTGGCTCATCAACTTAATGTGTCACCCTCACTGACTGGTCCCCCTAGGACCTGCTTCTTGTTGGGTGGTTCGCCCAAGGCCGTAATTTGGCTGCCTTATCCGCCAAGAACGTTTCTCTATCCGGCCCTTCCGTCGACGCTGTCGCTATCGTTGGCAGCTTTCACCAAGACGTGAATCTTGCAGGCTGATCTGCCCCCTCCCCTCACGCATCGCTCTCTCTGGCTGACCCACCCGGGTAATTCAGGAAGAGCTACGCCCCTGTTAGATCAGCCAGTAAAGAGTGACACCATGGTGGATCAGCCAGTGAGAGCTCACCGTCACTTTCCCCGACCGATTCACCCAGGGCGTCACTCTGCACGAGTGCTCAGCACTGCGCGTCTTCCTAGTGGACTGGTCTGCCTTAGGTGCTACTCCGTTTGGCTGATTTCACCTAGTGAGTCGCCCAGAATGTTGCCAAAGGGCTAGCGCGTTCGAATCCAAATTTCTGTGGTTTCAGAGTGTTTTGTCGACTGCGCTGGTGTAAGTGGAAAGACTGAGGTGGATTCAAATCCTCAATCATATGTCCGTGTGTTCTGTGGATAGATGAGTTATGATCGACCTCGCCGTAAACCTGTTTCTTTTGCTGACTTGCACGTGTACTACGCTTTAAAACAATTTAAGACATCCTCGTCTAATGAATTTACACGGATTTAAAACATATTGCTCTTTATCCTAGAGAGGAATTTTGTGCACCTAAAACGGATATGAAACAAACTTTGTGGCACAGACCGAACGGACCCACGCACGTGGCCAGATTAAGTAATATGAGAAATACCCCTCACATCCTCCCATTTCCTCTCCAACAGCAAATTCAGGACAATGCCCTGAGGGTTGGGACGGACCTTCATGTAAGAGAGGTAAGTTACAATCATTTCTCCTTTGTTCTAAAAACATAAGAAAAGATGATGACAATATTTTAGTTGTGTGAACTAATGCCCAGTACATATAGATGGCGGTCAAATTGTACACCTTACGCACAAAAGACCCTCACACTTGACATAATGACGCTGAAACTATACACGCAGATATCCGGGTAACGTAACCAGTCACATTTTACACGTAGATAAAGGCCACACATCACACATAGAACACATATATTCGATCACACTTTAAACATGGATACCGATTACCGATACCAGTCCCAATTTACACATACATACAATTCAGTTTTTACACATAGATAGCCGTCAGACATTGCACAGTCATAGATACCAGTCTCACTTTACACAAAAGATACCGGACAGTCTACACACAGAGCCAAGTCACACTTCACACATATAGATGCCAGTCAAACTTTCCACACAGATATCAGTCTCACTTTACACGTAGTTACCGGACAGACATTGCACACACAGTCATGTCACACTTTACGCATATGTGTAAGTCATACTTTACACATAGATACCAGTCTCATTTTACACATGGTTCCTGGAGCGACATTACACACACTCACAGGTCACACTTTACGCATAGATCCTACTTTACACAAAGGCATTGGTCACACTTTACACAAGCTGGTTATTTTGTGGTAACCTATAAGTTGACAGATGCAATATCTGTGACAAGACTGACGAATATGCCTTATGCATTATGTTTTTCTTCTACTTGCAATGTATTTATTGCCCCTTTTCACACGCGATTTCCGTTTCTGCTAACTTTTAAACCGGAACCTCACTATAGCTCAGAAGCAATTATCCGGCCCCTGACGTCTTAATCAATACATTATGCTGGAACCAGAGGTTTTGATACCAATCAAGTGCCCATGTTAGTTAACAAATAATGTTAGACTCCTTTCCGTGAAAATACATAAGTAGACAACGCTGACACGAGCACAACTTTCCCTTTGTCACAAAACCTTACCATCAGAGCAATACGAAGTCAATGGCCCTAACATTACAAAAAGTTTGTTTATTTCAGAAAATGTGGCATTGAACAGACCAACAAGTCAATCTTCTAACTACAGTAATACAAAGTTTCTTTCTCGCAATGCTGTGGATGGGAGGAAGGGTCATGATCTGTTTAGCACTCCATGTACTCACACGGCAGTAAAGTCCGGTCAGTTCTGGGAGGTCACGCTGAATGAATCATACTGGATCTACAGGTTCACCATCTACAACAGAAATGGAGATTGTTATGACGGGCAGTGTGAGTTGTACTGCAGTATTCTTATCTCAGGGGAGCAGTTTAATACATAAAGAAATGGCTTATCTGTATAATAGTGTCTATAGTTAAAAGTCGTACTGCGTCTATAGATTCACAATGTATAACAGAAATTAAAGTTGTGGAGGCTGATCGCAATGTGAGTTGTGCTTGTGTATTCACATGCATCTCAAGGCAGCAGCTAAATGTAGCAAAAGACATGGTACACGCGTACAATACACTCAACAGACCCAGTTTCCTCCTACCATAAGGCTGTGTGAAATATTCTTGAGCACGGCATAAAACACCAATAAAATCAATAAATACAGAAGGGAAAATTCCAAATAAGTTCTGTGCATTCCATATGGGGGTTCAGTCTTAAACCCGGACATTCATATGTCCATTTCTTTATTCTTCCAGAAATTCGTATTTCAGACAAAATGTTTAATTTATTTAATTTATTTTTATTCTAACATTAATTGACAATGTACACGTTCACCAATAAAAAAGATAAACATTTGTCAGAAGATAAAATCATATGCCGAAAGTAGCCAGTATTTACGCTAATTCTAGACTGCAGTTACCCGTATGAAATTCTCTTTCCTTTCAATATTTTCAGCCTTCTGCTTTTTTCAATTTTACAGAATTCAGATTGTAGTTGCCATGACCTTGTTGGTTAAAGTAAAATTAGAGTTAACCAATTCTGCTATTGTTTCTAAATTAACTCGATTTTTAATGCGTGGAGTGAATTATGTCCCAAATACATGTTAATACATCGCTTGAAGAAACTAGGTCGAGATATATCTACTGTCACAGAGTATCATGTTGTGATAATATCATGTATGTGGGTTTATTGTGAAATGATATAGTACTTCTAGTGTATCAGTGAACTAATATGAAACGCATCCGTGAGCACTTGCTGTGAGTTCTTAAATACAGAAAGCAGAACATACTTTACGTAATTTATGGGGCCCCGTGTCCGAGTATAGAGCAATGATCCAGGGGCCTCCCGCCAATGCGGCCGCTGTGAGTCCAGCTCATGCTGTCTTCCTCTGTTGTGTTCTTCTCAGGCCGATGAGAAGGTTATCTAGTGGGTTTCCCCCGGGGCTCTGTCCTGTTTGCTCCCATCCTAATGCTCACCGACGTGGTATAAGTGACATATTCTGAGTGGCCTAAACCACTGATCAAATTAACAAATTTATACAATACGTAATATTCATCATCGGTATTACAACTATCACATCATGTTTACATGTCACTCGCCTCCATCTAAAGTCAAACATAAATACTGACTTACAGTTTTCTATGGTCCTTTTATGGCTTGGTAAAGGACAAAATTTCAACAACATAAAGATAAGAATTGCTTCAAATAGTTCCAGAAGCTACATCAATTGGCGGTATAAAAGTTGATAGCGGTACACATCCTGGTTGTATGATGTTCAGCTTCTGCTTTAATTTCCCTTCTCACGGTCACTGTTACAGGCGGAGCCAGGCTGAACGGATTCACTGTGTCTGTGGGAACCTCGTCCGGGGCTTATACTACATGCTACCACGATACCACTACTAATACTTCGGGCTCTGGTGACGTCATCAATGAACATTGTACCCGTCCAGTTCGGGGAAGTACGGTCAAGATATCCTTGTCATCTGCCGCACCACTTACACTTTGTGAAGTTCTTATCTATGGTAAGTGTCAACTTCATCTCTGCAAAGAGCTGGATTTCTACTAACTTTATATACTTACCCCCTACGAATGTAATTTAAACAGTGCAAATAATTCGAGTCGCCAGTTCGAACCCGCTGCCCGAGCATAGATGTAGGTTAGGCCAATTGCTTTTCTGCATGTTAACTAGCGTTTGTACTCGGTGTTTCTGCGGCCATAAGGTAAGTATTCCAACAAGCCGGACCATACATCTTCCGTTTTTCGATATGTATGTTCAGCTAGATGTGGTCCAAATGTTCTACAAGATTATCGTTTTCTAGACCCTGACGAGTGCGTCTGGCTCGACTGGAAAATGGTCGTTAGTGAAGTTTGGTTGATTGCCAATGCACTGGTTACTCTTGTGTTCATTGTGGTGTTGTGCATTTTATTGTTTACGAATAATTACCTGATGTGTGGTCAGCTTGGTGAGTGGAAGAAAACATCTCTGTATTCTTAGAAATGATCTGTGTAAAATGAAATCGGTACGAACTACCCAGTAAATGTAACAATGCTCTGATTTCTTGAGATGGATTGTAACCACAGTATAATTCTAATTACAGTAAAACTTGTGTACCATGTGTACGTCAACAACAATAGGATACACCAAAATGCTCCTCCATGGAGAAATTCGAAGGGGAATGTATATTTTTTTTGCAAGGATTCCATTACCGAAACGTAATGTTTTAAATGAGGATTTTGTTTGACGTCGTAAGCTCCTTTCACTGAACTGATGAACCTATCATTTCTAATGGGAAAAGTACACATCATGCATCTTGGAAATATAATCAGACAAGCTTAGGTTGGATGCCGAAGTCTCACGGGACGAATTTCTGTAACACTACGAGTATAGCCCATCCAAATATCGCGTTCCGAATTCTCGCACGGCTGTCTTGGTTTCGTGATTAATTCCACACAAAGGGTAGACCACACCATAGGATGCCATATAGGTGAATGGCATAAAGATGCCATATAGGTTATATTGTCACACTCGGGGCAAGTGCCAGAGTTGTCCGAAAAGCCAGCAATAAGTCTTACTACGACACTCTTGCACATTGCCGCTATAACACGAAGTTTTCTAGACTTAATGTCATTTTTTCTGGACTTATGAAAGGTCGACTGTGAACGCAAAATGTCCATATATCCGCACATGTATGAATGCAGTATGTACTGATAGTTAAACGAGAGGTAATATGTGGAAAGTGGACAATCACACTGTCGTAGGTATGCAGCACATCGTCTGGCCTGTCAAGGTGCACCTTTGACGGCCAACCCATGCACATATTTTAATGGTTGTTTTTCCGGAAAATGGACCACGCCACCAATGTTTATCGGCCATCGAACACTAGTGACTGGTTGAAACCACTGCAGACACTGACATTGTCGGTGATGGAAATTAATACGGATCCATGGCGAAATAGAATTCAGATTATTTAGATACTGATGCACCCTTGCCCAAAGTGGGGCGGGACTACTTTTCGGCTAATGTTAATGGTAAATTGGCCTATATATTGCCAAAACTGTTAGAAAAATTAACCGCACAGGACATACATACAATGTAGGCATTGGTCTGTCTTTCGCCGGGTGCACGATTCTTCAGGGAGTTATATTGTTAACCAATGTATTGCGGCCTGTCCATGCTTTTCACTGATATACTGTTTTGATTGTGTTGAAATTAAGATCAATACAGCTTGGAGGAGTTCGTTGAATACAACCTGTTGTTAAAGAAATGATGTTTTGCGTGCCTTACGAGTCGTGACATGTATTTGAGAACTGTGTTGGTTTGAAATTGCGTAACAGGCGCGAAAGAGAAGGGTATTTTCACACCGCAATGTTTACAAGGAGTTTGTATTTAAATGCTCTGTTTCGACAACCAGCCACTTTAAATAGTCCAGCAGACATTTTATTCTTCCTTGGCGACAGTCGAGATTGATGTAGAGGATTTAACTATGTCCGACGTAAGACTCATCAATGTTTTCCTGAATACGCGAAAGTTCTTCATCCCCCTTGCCGAAGCGGTACTCACCCTTCATACTACAAGCTTCTTGGATACCGTTCTGGTGGCGATATGGATCTCAACAATTCTGGAGCCCTCTGATGGAAAGTTGTCATTACTACACTGGCAATCGCAGAAAAGACGCAAGTCGAAGCTCAGGTTAAGAAAAATACATTTGTACATCCAATGTCTTGTCAAAGCTCCCTCTCCCTACCTACCCTTAGAATCACCTCTCTAAACTCTTTGTCCGCTTTCTGTGACGTGTTAGCAACTAATAACTCACTCAGGACAGACTGGCAAACAGGACAGGACAGAAGTAGGAGAATGTAGGAGCCAAATTCTCTTGAATTGTTACAGAAACACACTCAACCGTAGGACGTCATATATCGGATGTGCGATTGGGGGTAACGTTGTAACACAACTTGGACATTTTTATTCATCTGCTGTTAGTGGATGGGAAAGAAGGGGCCAGTGTCGTCTTGTTACGTCACCACATTTGCAGATGACCAGATGACCACTCTTTGTGACTCGACCTCGGTGTGAAAACGGACCAAGATACTCCATGGCAAAGAATTTATCTTTGAAAGTCTTTCTGGTGTCACCGTTCTGATTTAAAAAAACAAACATCACCCATGGTGGCCTAAACGTTCCATATAGATAAAAGAAGAACAACTCTATCCCCATCTCTATTAAACCCTACCTATGTTGACTTCTATATACCGCCTTGATTATATGTGTTAACATATACTCCTATGTCCAATCATGTAATAACACCCTTTCTCCTTAAATTAAGAAAAACGGTTGATTTAAAAGGGTAAGGGCAATGAATTTTATAACCATAATAATGAAGTATGATAATTACTCAATTCTTAGCACTCGTGCCGCTTTTCACTAGTGTCTTTAGTTTTCATTTGTCAGTTGCACATTTCTCTCATTTTAAGTTCTTTTTGGCTATTTTTATTGTAATTACCTCAGTGTGTGCAGACGGCTGGTACGGTGAGATGTGTAACAAGCAATGTGGACCGACTACGACATGCCTCAGATGTGATCCCACGGGGAAAAGATGTGATGGTAAGTTTGGCCTCTGCTAGTGTCTGTGTCTGGCCTCTTTGTCCTTGACTCTCAATTCAAATCAAATATACTGGTAGTTTCTCCTTCAAAGGCTATAACGTTTTCAGAACAAATTCCACACACAAATGTTGATACAGGGACACATTCTGATTCCATTCATTACAGAGAACCGAAACAAAGCACTGACCTCAGCCGTAATTTTATGCTCTATCCGCCATTGTCCTGATGGCGACACAACCGGAGTAGTCTACCTTAAACTAAGAAAGGTGCATCACGGAATCGTAATTCCCTAATCATGGCACAGGGGGTGTGAACATTTACCGGTGGTGTTAATATTTTGGTTCATTTCTCTACACCGCTGGAAGTCATGAACGTGTTGTTCCAGCTGAAACGGAGCAGTTAGTGTATAGTGATTTGTATATGTGATTTGTTACGATTTGACATGGGATGAAAAGGCCTGCACGTGATGACGGTTACATATCGATTTTTGTCTGTTAAAATTTTTTTCCAACACCTGTTATACATGTACCAAGTTTTAGGACATGACGACCAATGTATTCATAAAATATTGAAGATGTGCCAACAATGTCCAGATTTCCATGACAAATTTTACAAATAAATCATCGGAAAGAAAGTGGAAATATTTTGTCACAGTATCCTGGTTAAAGGCGTCCGACATTTTGTATAAGGAATCAGCGGTGTCTGGTATTGCCAGAAGGAAGTGCCATCTTATAACTGTGGATATGTCGGCCACGTGGGTTTACAGATAAATCACTGCTGAACGAATATATGATAGAGAGCCTCTGTATTCTCGTGGCAATTCCATAACTCATACCTAATGCTCTATTCTCAGTATTTCTATGTCTGAATCTAATCAGGTCGTTGGTTCAAAGCCACATCTGACTTAAGGTTTATCTACATTTTCTATAAGGAAATATTACCAAAGTCCTGTATACATAAACTGAATTTCGGTACAGTAAAAAACAAAAGTGAAATAAACATTAATCCAGGCTTAAACTCATTAAACTCGTGTCTTTAGTTTTCATTTGTCAGTTGCACATTTCTCTCAGTTTAAGTTCTTTTTTGGCTATTTTTATTGTAATTACCTCAGTGTGTGCAGACGGCTGGTACGGTGAGATGTGTAACAAGCAATGTGGACCGACTACGACATGCCTCAGATGTGATCCAACCGGGAAAAGATGTGATGGTAAGTTTGGCCTCTGCTAGTGTCTGTGTCTGGCCTCTTTGTCCTTGACTCTCAATTCAAATAAAACATTCCGGTAGTTTCCCGTTCAAAGTCCATAACGTTTTCAGAACAAATTCCACACACAAATGTTGATACAGGGACACATTCTGATTCCATTCATTACAGAGAACCGAAACAAAGCACTGACCTCAGCCGTAATTTTATGCTCTATCCGCCATTGTCCTGATGGCGACACAACCGGAGTAGTCTACCTTAAACTAAGAAAGGTGCATCACGGAATCGTAATTCCCTAATCATGGCACAGGGGGTGTGAACATTTACCGCTGGCGTTAATATTTTGATTCATTTCTCTACACCGCTGGAAGTCATGAACGCGTTGTTCCAGCTGAAACGGAGCAGTGAGTGTATAGTGATTTGTATATGTGATTTGTTACGATTTGACATGGGGTGAAAAGGCCTGCACGTGATGACGGTTACATATCGATTTTTGTCTGTTAAAATTTTTTTCCAACACCTGTTATACATGTACCAAGTTTTAGGACATGACGACCAATGTATTCATAAAATATTGAAGATGTGCCAACAATGTCCAGATTTCCATGACAAATTTTACAAATAAATCATCGGAAAGAAAGTGGAAATATTTTGTCACAGTATCCTGGTTAAAGACGTAAGACATTTTGTATAAGGAATCAGCGGTGTCTGGTATTGCCAGAAGGAAGTGCAATGTTGTGACTGTGGATATGTCGGCCACGTTGGTGTTCAGACCAATCACTGCTGAACGAATATATAATAGAGAGCCCCCGTATCCTCGTGGTAATTCCATAGCTCATACCTAATGTTCTGTTCTCAGTATTACTATGTCTGAATCTAATCAGGTCCCTGGTTCAAAGCCACATCTGGATTAAGCTTTATCTGGACTTTCTATAAGGAAATATTACCAAAGTCCCGTATACCTAAACTGAACTTGTGTACGATAAAAAACACAAATGAGATTAAGCATTAATCCAGAGCATTAATGCCGGGATACTCGGGCGTCAAATGTGACGCAGGTAAGTCAGTTCAAGACGCTTTCAAGGTAAATATATTTACTATTTATACATCAGTAAAACCCCAGTAGTTCCTTCACTGATAAAATTGTTATTTTCACTGCAGTGAAAGTAACACTTTTTGTTATTTCACTGGTGACATGACTGACCTCTGACCTGATTTGAACCTGTCGCACTACCTTTCATACCGCCTGCTGTTCCTTCAGTCTAACACACAGTGTTAATTTAAGTACTCATCATGGAGTCTCTCTCTGACCTAAATCTGTCACTTTTACAAGGCCTGCTCGTAGACGATGCTGACCATGAGCCTGTGTTTGACTTGTGTGGAAAAGGGAACCACAGATCTGAGGAATACAGCAATGCAGATGTCTGAAATTTATTGAGAATCAAAAATTTCTCCAGAGACATGGAGATCTTCGCCAACCAGAGGAAATAGCACCAGAGGATTTCTCTACTCGTGTCAGTCGGTTCCTTCTTTCTGTTCCCTACAAGGATGGGTCTGATTATGGCCATCCAGTTTCAGGGAACTCTTGTTATCTACTGAGCGTCACCTGCTACACAACTGTTTTGCATTTTCCCTTATCAAGAACCAGACATTCAGCACATGTAGGGAAGCACTGAAAAATAAATATAAAGAACTTATATCTGAAGGCAAGGGGAGCAGAGCCAAAGCTGCTGAAGAGCTCAGGGATGAGGACCACCTCTAGAGAAATGGCCCGTTAGGAATCAAGAACCCTCCTTCACTGATCAATACTTTATGGTCTATCAATATGTTACATTTCGGTCTGAGAGGGGGAATTAGGGCAGCATAAAAAGAATTGGGGTGATATCAGGATGGAGACAGGGACGGCAGAGAGTTTATAATATACACTCAAGAGCACCTAACTGAAACAAGGACCGGTGAGAATCAGAGAGGTCTTAGAAAAGAGTGTGTTCTACACTAGAGAGCCCAGAGAGAGAAGAGGCTGTAAAGTACATGGAAGTTAATCTTACCTGACCCATCTTGATTTGTGGAATTATTTTCTTTCGCCTTTTTCAAATACCTGTATGTATTAGGATATATATCTTCATTATTCCAACTGGTTGTAATGCTCTGTAGGCCTATATTATGCAATAATATTTTTTCAGGTAAATATTTTAGCGGGCGTGTGCAAAACTATATTTTTATGTGCCAACAATCTTACGTACAGTACCAAAACTTAACATTAATATGGTCTGAATTGGAAGTTACGTTTCACAATACTTACTATAGCTTTTGTTACCTCCCATTTATATGCAGAGATATTTAGTGGAGGTCAGCAATACTCTTTCAAGGTGAAGGCAATGAAAAACATAGATCATCAAATTGTCAGATCATATATCTACATTCAAAGGAGTCCTTCTCACTCTGATTTTTGTATTGTTTTACCCACAAGAAATATTCTAACAGAAAACCTGAATCCATGAGGAGTTCAGATGATGCATTTTTCCTTTCGATTAACAGTGTTAACCCATTACTTGGTCAACAATTGTAAAAACACGCGGATCAGCGAAATCTACTCTATCATGAAAACCATGAAATCAAACCCAAATATGTCGGCTGACAAACACTTCTAAAACCACAGAGCTCGCAAGCACCTAATCCAAAAACTTAATGATGCCAACATTCCATCAAATCATGTAACTCAGATATCAGGCCACAGAAACGTAAACAGTTTTAACAATTATAGCACTCTGAAGACCAATCAGCAAGCTACTATCTCCAGATTCCTCTCAAACACAAAAAAAATATGTAGTACCTGTGCGTTCCACTCACACTTCTTCCCCTGATCATGCTGAGGTTTTAGAACAGCAGCCATATGAATCAAGTACAGCTGTAACATCCGAGCAACACTCACATGCTGACACACGGGCACTCTTCCAGGGCAGCACCTTCAACAACAGTGTCACAAATGTCTACTGTGAACCAGCCAGCCATACCAGTGCAGCTTTAAATGAGGAATTTGGTCCACCTCTCTCCAAGAAGTACCGGTGTCGTCGAATATTGCCGCTTCCTAAAAATGACAGTTACAGTGACAGTTACCAAGTTGTGTTTATTAAGTTAGCTGTGATTATTTGTGAATACAGGAAATAGAAATCTCTTTCATGGCAATTATTTGTTTAGATCAGAAGAAAACATAAAAATGATGCGTAAAGCAGATGAAATTGCATCAAACCTTATTTGCAAATATTGTCCTAAATACTTTTTTTCAGGAGAAATAGGCATTTCAAATTATTTTTGTCTGGTTGGTATTTGTGAGCTGCTTATGGTATTTATCTTCCTTGCATAATAAGTGTCTAAATAAGGATGTGATGCGCGCCTAATAAATTTATTCGAATATAAATCTGTTGTTTATATACAAGCAAATTCCGTTAACCTGAGTTATGATAATATTTATGAACATGATAAAGATATAAATTTGATCCAAATCCAGGTTGGACACATTTGTTAGCTGGTCCTTGTGCAATTTCTGTTCTAGACCTATTCATTAAACATATGTTAAGTTCATTTATAACATTATTACACAAATGGCTATAAATACTGGTCCCTAATACCTACCATACAAAATTATTTTCATGTGGCTTTTTCTCGTTAAAGAAAAATGTCAAACACCACTGACTTACAACTGACTTTTCTCATTGTTTCATGTGGACTTCATGTCATTTGTATGTTTTCTCAAACTTAAAACTGAAATGCTGGACAGATTTATCCAAACTGGGATTATTTATTATAACTTTAATTCTGGAAAACAGAGAGAAGGACAGATTTCATAACACATACTGCTATAAATGAGAATTGAATGAATGTACATAATTTAGCAGATCCTTCATACAATCAGTAACAGCATCTCGTTTTTAAATCCAGCAGAGAAAGAGTCAAAGATATAGAACTATTCTACAGTCTATATCACCCGACAGTTTTCTGTCTTCGCAAACAGTTCTCGAAAAACCACAAAGTCTGAAACCAAAAAATGATATTTAATTCGTTGAGAAAAATACGATTAACTGCACTAGGTCTACGTCAGGCGCTGTCCAAACAGGCACTGTGAGATGCATCCAAGTGTGGTCCATAATACTTTCTCTTAAATCCAGGACAGAAAAAAGTCAGAGATATCAAACTCGAAAAAATTAAAAACTATTATCAAGGTTGTATCAATCGACACTTTTCTATATTCGAAAAACAGTCCTCAAAAGACCACGAAGTCTGAAACCATGAGTCAAAAACAAATATGAGTTAAACATTTATTACATTTCTTTCTGTGTAAGAGGAAAACAAATTCTATCAATGAGAAAAACGTGTGTATTGGTGGTACACAAAGTTGTGTAGCACTAGTGCACAAAAGTATATATGTTCACTTTTTCTGCAGTGTGTGTACCTGTCGTACACAGTCGTGCTTAGAGAGTACATGTCGGTTGTCATGCAAATTACAAGGATCTGTGACGCCGAAAGGTGCATGTCTGTTCTGCACAAAATGAGATGTAATTGCGGAATTTTCTGGTGTTTACTGGAAACAATTACCTGATAGGTATGCAACCAAACAATGGGATTAAGTGGTAGAATACATGAAATAAAGAACGATTCCACTTTAATGCCCATCTACCCTTTAGTAATGGCATCCATCTTTTATCTACGATTGACAAAAGTTGATGTCGATTTCTTTCGATCCACTTTTTAAAATGTGCACGGTACTTCTAAAGCTTCATTAAAATATAACAATGTAAAATAATCAAAATTGTCATATGTTGCCACTTTATTCTGTTCGATTTGCATCCTTAAAATCCTCTACATACTGTATAGTCGAGGATAAGCGTCTTGAATTTAGCTGCAAATCATTCTTTTCAAAAGAGCCAACTCCCAATTATACCATATACTATGCTATACAACAAAGTAATTTATAGAGATGGTACAGAGGGGTTTTAGCTTGTGTCGTGAGCAGTCTAATAAATACGTGTCGGGTGCCAGTAGGTTAATCAACCAAACAAGCGAGGTTCGAGCCAATACAAGTGTATAACAGGCTTAAGCATCGCATGCCATTGTGCTTGTTCAGAGAAACAGGCCACTGCGCAAATTGAAGCACTGGCGGTTAACAATAGAGCCAACTTGTAATTATACCTGTCCAGAAGCTCAGATCAGTTGAGGCTTATATATGTGTCAAAATTGTGAAGGCATTAAGCTTTCCTCTACTTCCAGCTTGTCAAGCCAGAAAATGGGGAGAGGACTGTCAATCCAGCTGTGGCCATTGTTATAATGGGGCTGCTTGTGACAAGACCTCAGGGGAGTGTACGGCGGGAAATCCTCGTTGTTCTGCTGGGTATAAAGGCACGCGTTGTGATGATGGTAAGTCAGTGTTCGCTTGTGTGAGTTCGCGCCTATCTATAAGCTTCTCTATGACTGGCAAAGAACAAGTGTTCCCCGTAACTCATTTCCACTAACTGACCATTAAAATCTCACTTTTCTAGCGACTTCTTTCAAGGCAGAAATTTTGGAAAGTACTTTGAATACATCTAAAACAGTTTTATTTTGTTTTTTTTATGTGAAACTTTTTACCACCATAAGGATTTCTCAGCTATAGGATTGTAACGTTTTTGTGAGATTTGTACATAGTCTAACAATATTGAGGATATTTACTAAGTACATCATGCGATGATGCAAGCGTAGATGTACTCTGTCCCTACTCCTTGGGTTATACCAAAGACTTTGAAAATGGTGCTTTTAAATGGCATCTATGCTTGGCGCTCAGCACTGAGAAGTTAGAGCAAGGAAACAAGACAAATCGGTCCGGTGTAAGTAAAAGGTAACCGAGATCGGTGTCGTGAGTGATCTCTTCGCCATGATGTTACAGTGGGAACAATACTTTGACGTAATGGACGCGCCCTGCCGTGTGTATAGTACATATACGTTCGAAGGACTCCTCGTCGTCATAGGACTGAAAAGTTGTTAAGAACCACAAGTATACATACATACATATACAGAAGCCTGCATCAGTCTGGGTCTTTGCCAAAGTTCCAGCCTGGTCCATTACGTGAATTCTAGTCCGGTGTATAAGCAAGATTGCAAGTTTAAAACCTAAGCAACATCCTATATACATCATGAAACTGTCGTTCGCCAGTGAATGAATTATGGGTATCGTCCAGTCTTTGGCAGGCTACGGTTCTTCGCACACTCATTAACAAGAGAAACAATCTAGGTTAGTAGAGTTGTTTTGTCAGGCAATGCTGAAAGTAACTTAACGCCTAACTGAAATAACCATCGCCCTACTGTGAGTGTGTCCAAAAACTGCAGTCAAGAACGCATTTTGAGGAGTCTGTAAGTGTGGTCAAAATTTCTCGATAATAAATCCTGCAGAAGAAAAACGTCAAAGATATCAAATTATTCTACAGCCTATATGAAATGACAGTTTTCCATGTTCACCAACAGTTGTCGAAAAACGACGAAGTCTAAAACTATCAATTTAGATTGAACTTTAGGTTGAGAAAATGCGGTTCATTTATAACATTATTACACAAAGGCTATATATACTGGTCAAAAGGTGGTCCCTAATACCCACCATACAAAATTTATTTTCAAGTGTCTCCTTTTCTCCTTAAAGTAAAATCAAAAACAAAATGTCGAAGACCACATTTACAACTGACTTTTGGCATTCTTTCATCTGAACTTTATGTCATTTTTATGTTTTCTCAAACTTTAGCACTCATATGCTGGGTTGATTAATCCAGGCTTCGCTTATTTATTATAACTTTAATTGTTGAAAACAGAGAGAGGGACAGATTTTATGACATACATTGCTGTAAATGAGAATTGAATGAATGTACATAATTTAGTAGATCTTTCATACAATAAGTAACAGTATCTCGTTTTAAATCCAGCATGGAAAGAGTCAAAGATATCAAACTATTCTACAGACTATATCAACCGGAAGTTTTCTGTCTCCGCAAACAGTTCTCAAAAAACCACAAAGTCTGGAACCAAAAAATGATATTGAACTCGTTGAAAAAAATACGATTGACTACACTGATTTTACGTCGGGAGCTATTCTCCAAACAGGCTCTCTGCGATGCATGTAAGTGTGATCCAAATTGCTCGTTGTTAAATCCAGGAAAGAAAAAAATTTAAGATATCAAATCGAACAAATTAAAAACTATTTTACAGGCTGCATCGACCGACAGTTTTCTATATTCGCAAGCAGGCTGCAAAAGACCACGAAGTCTGAAACTATGAGGTTTAGAATACACTTGTTGACAAGATACGGGTTGAATATTAACATCACTGTGTATTAGAAGATTGCGAACTGTTTACATGAGAAAACAGCATATGCAGTGGTGGTACACATGGTTATGTAGCAATATTACTAAAAGTGTATAAGTTCAATTTCGCTATGGTGTGTGTACGTGTGGTACACAGTCGTGCCCAGAGACTACAGGTCAGTTGCTATGCAAATTACAAATATCTGCGACGCTGAAAGGTGCGTGTTTGTCCTGTATAAAAAGATACTTAATTACGAAATGTTCAGGTGTTTACGGGAAAGAATTAGCTGATATCTATGCAAAGGAAGCAACACTATCTAACAGAATACTTCAGATAAAGAACGATTCCATTTTAATATCCACCCACCCATCAATAATGGCATCCGACTTTTATTTACTGTGGGCAAAAGTTGATGTTGGCGTTTTTTTTTTAATCCTCTTTCTCTTAAATGTGTTCGGTATATCTAAATCTTCATTAAAATAAAAAAATGACATATAATCAAAATTGTGATCTCTTGCCACTTCATTCTGTTCGGTGATGCATCCTTAAAATCCTCTATATACTGTATACTCGAGGATAAGCACCTTGAAGTTTGCTACAAATCATTCTTTTGAAAAGACCCAACTCCCAGTTATACCACATACCATGCTATGCAACAAAATAGTTTTTAGAGATTGCACAGACGGGTTTTAGCTTGTGTCGTGAGCAGTCTAATAAATACGTGTCAGATAGGTGCCAGTAGGTTAATCAACCAAACAAGCGAAGTTCCAGCCAATAGAAGCCAGGCTTAAGCATCACATGCCATCGTGCTTGTTCAGAGAAACATATAGTGATATATAGGAGAAGCACAATGGTATGCGATTTGTGTGTCAAAACTGTGAAGGCGTTGAGCTTTCCTCTACTTCCAGCATGCCAAGCCAGTAAATGGGGAGCGGACTGCCAATCCAGCTGTGGCCATTGTTATAACGGGACTGCTTGTAACAAGACCTCAGGGGAGTGTACTGCGGGAAATCCTTGCTGTTCTGCTGGGTATAAAGGTACCCACTGTGACGATGGTAAGACAGTGCTCACTTGTGCGAGTTCGCGTCTATCTATAAGTTTCTCTATGACTGACAAAGAACAAACACTCTCCGTAAATTATTTCCATTCACTGACCATTAAAATCTCACTCTTTTAACGGCTTCTTTGAAGGCAGAAATTTTGGAAAGTACCTTGAATACAGCTCAAACACTTTTATTTTGTTTTTGTGACGTCTGCGTATAGTCTAACAATATTTGAGGTATTAACAATACAGAAGTACAATATGCCATGAACCTACCTTACCTCTAGCCCCAAGAGGAACCTACCGCCACGGTGGCCTGGTTGTTAGAGTGTCCGCCTCTGGGTGGGGAAACTCGGGATCGGTCCTGGGTCGGGTTGGGTTGGGTTGGGTCATACCAAAGACTTTGAAAGTGGTACATTAAAACAGTACCTTCGCTTGACGCCCAGCACTGGTCAACCCAGTTTATAACAGACTCAGTTCTTTGCCACTCTGCGTGTATACAATATATATATACGTTCTAAGGATTTCTCGCCGTCATGTGAATGAAAAATTGTTAACAACCCCAAGCATACATACATACATACATACATACATAGAGCACAAAGAAGTCTGATACCAACAGTTGACATTGAAGTCTTTCAGAAAAATACGATTAACTACACTTATTCTACGTCAGGGGCTACTCTCCAAAAGCTACAGGTTCACAAAAAAAAAATTGAAAATCTTCGTCTTTTTGTACTAGAGGTTTACGATTTGTGCACTTCTGAAAAAAAAACGTGTGTAATGATGGTACACATGGTGGTGTAACAGTAGTACACAAAAGTTTGTGTGTTCAGTTTGCTACAGTGTGTACCTCTGGTACACAATCGTGCTTAGAGAGTACAGGTTCGTTGCTATGCAAATTACAATGATCCGTGACGCTGAAAGGTGCATGTCTGTTCTGCACAAAATGTGACGTAATTGCGAAATTTTCGGACTTTACGGGAAGGAAATAACTGACATCTATGCCAAGCAAACACTGGGAAGATGTAATAGAATACTTCAGATAAAGAACGATTCCACTTTAATATCCACCCACCCATCAGTAATGGCATCCATTATTTATCTATCGTCGACAAAAGATGATGTTGTCCAAATATTTCGAGCCACTTTCTTTTAAATATGTACGGTACTTCTCAAACTTTATTGAAAATATAATAAAAACAGTTAATCGAAATTGTGATATGTTCCCACGTCACCCTGTTCGGTGTTGCATCTTTAAAATGCTCTACATACTGTAAACCCTAGAATAAACATCTCGAAAATTGCTGCACATCATTTTTTTTAGGAAACTGCCAACTTACAGTTATATCATTACCATGATATTCAACGTAGTAGTTTTTTGAAATGTTCCAAACGATTTTTAGATGGTGGTGTGAACAGTCTAACAAATAGGTCATAGATATGTACCATTAGGTTAATCAAGCAAACAAGCGAAGTTCCAGACAGTCGAAGTGTATAACAGTCTTAAGCACCGCTTAGCATTGTGCTTGTTCAGAGAAACAGGCCACAGCGCATAATGAAGCACTGGGAGTTAAAAATAGAGCCAGCATGTAATTATTCTTTTCCAGAAGTTCAGATCAGGTCCGAATTTCTTTATATATATGTCAAAATTGTGAAGTCGTTAAACTTTCCTCTACTTCCAGCTTGCCAAGGCGGTAAATGGGGAGAGGACTGTCAATCCAGCTGTGGCCATTGTTATAACGGGACTGCTTGTAACAAGGCCTCAGGGGAGTGTACTCTGTTTGCGGGAAAACCTCGCTGTTCTACTGGGTATAAAGGCACGCGTTGTGATGATGGTAAGTGACTGTTCGCTTGTGCCAGTTGGCGTCTGTCAGTTAAAATGACAAAGAACAAATGTTTTGCGTAAATTATTTCCACACATTGACCACTAAAATGTCCTCTTTTGAACCGCTTCTTTCAATGGAAAACCTGTGGAAAGTACTTTGAATACATCTCAAACAATTTTATTTGGTTTTTCGGAGGAAATTTTGAGCACACTGAGGTTTTGTCAGCTATAGAGTTGTGATTTTTTTGGTCACATCTGCATATTTTTTAACAATATTTAGGATATTTACTAAGTACAATATGCGAGGAACTTACCGCCACGGTGGCCTGGTTGTTAGAGGGACCGCTTTGGGGTCGCTAAACTCATGATCGATCCCGGGTCGGGTTGGGTAGGGTCATAAAAAAAACTTGAAAAATGGTACATTTAAACAGTTCCTTCGCTTGACGCTCAGCACTGAGATCTTAGAACAAGTAAACGGGACCAGTCGACCCGGTGTATAACAGACTTACGCCATGTCGTGCCGCTCGGCCTTGTAAATAGTATATTCTAAGGATTTGCCGTCGTGTGACTGAAAAATTGCTAACAACCCCAAGCATACATACATAGAGGGCCAAAGAAGTTTGAAACCATCAATTAAGACTGGACTCGTTGAGAAAAATACGATTAATTACACTTATTCTATGTCAGGGGCTACTCTCCAAAAGTTACTGTGGACCACAGGTACACAAACAAAAACAAAAGTGAAAATTTTCGTCTTTTTGTACTAGAGGTTTACGATTTGTGCACTTCTGAAAAAAAAACGTGTGTAATGGTGGTACGCATGGTGGTGTAACACTAGTACACAAAAGTTTGTGTGTTCAGTTTTGCTACAGTGTGTGTACCTTTGGTACACAATCGTGCTTAGAGAGTACAGGTTCGTTGCTATGCATATTACAAGAATCTGTGACGTTCAAAAGCGCATGTCTGTTCTACATAAAATGAGATGTAATTGCGAAATTTTCGGAAGTTTACTGGAAAGAAATAACTGACTCTCTATCCAAAGCAAACACTGGCAAGATGTATTAGAATTCTTCAGTTGAAGGATTCCACTTTAATACCCACCCACCAATCAGTAATTTAACTTTTATCAATCTTCGACAAAATATGATGTTGTCCAAAGATTTCGAGCCACTGTCTTTTAAATGTGTGCCGTACTTCTCAAACTTCATTAAAAATCTAATAAAAACAATGAATCAGAATTCTGATATCTGACCACCTCATCCTGTTCGGCGTTGTTGCATCTTTAAAATGCTCTACATACGGAGAACCCTAGAATAAACATCTCGAAAATTGCTGTACATCATTTTTTTGAAAATTGCCAACTCAGAATAATAGCATATACCATGCTATACAACAAAGTAGTGTTTTGAGACTGTACAGACGCGTTTTATCTAGTAGCGTGAATAGGCACCGCTTAACATTGTGCTTGTTCAGAGAAACAGGCCATAGCCCATAATAAAGCACTGGCGGTTAACAATACAGCCAGGATGTAATTATTCTTGTCCAGAAGCTCAGATCAGGTCAGAATTTCTTTATATATATGTCAAAATTGTGAAGTCGTTAAACTTTCCTCTATTTCCAGCTTGCCAAGCCGGCAAATGGGGAGAGGACTGTCAATTCAGCTGTGGCCATTGCTATAACGGGATTGCTTGTGATAAGGCCTCAGGGGAGTGTACTCAGTCTGCTGGAAATCCCCGGTGTTCTGCTGGGTATAAAGGCACGCACTGTAATGATTGTAAGTGGCTGTTCGCTTGTGCCCGTTCGCAACTATCAGTAAGAAAGGCTAGGAACAAATGTTCCGCGTAAATTATTTCCACTCATTGACCACTAAAATGTCCTCTTTTCAAGGGCTTCTTTCAATGGAGAACCTGTGGAAAGTACTTTGAATACATCGCAAACAATTTTACTTTGTTTTTCATATGAAACATTGAACACATTGAGGTTTTGTCAGCTACAGATTTGTAAGGTTTTTGTCTCGTCTGCATATAGTCTAACAAATATTTAGGATATTTACTAAGTACAATATGCCAAGAACCCAGCTTACCTGTACTACCAGAAGGAAATTACCGCCACGATAGCCTGGTTGTTGGAGTGTCCGCCTCTGGGTCGGGAAACTTGGGATCGATATCGGGTCGGGTTGGGTCTGATCACACCAAAGACTTTGAAAATGGCACTTCTAAATAGTACCTTCGCTTGGCGCTCAGTACTGGGATCTTAGAACAAGGAAACAGGACTGGTCGGCCCGGTGTATAGCAGACTTACTCAGGGCCGTGCCACTCTGCCGTGTATATAGTATATATACAATCTAAGGTTTTCTCGCCGTCATGTGACTGAAAAATTGTTACCAACCCCAAGCATGCATACATACATGCATACATAGAAGCCCAAAGAAGTCTAAAACCCTCAACTGAGATTGCACTCGTTGAAAAAAAAAATACGATTAACTACACTTATTCTATGTCAGGGGCTACTCTCTAAAAGCTACTGTGGACCACAGGATCACAAACAAAAACAAAAGTGAAAATTTTCGTCTTCTTGTACTAGAGGTTTAGGATTTGTGCACTTCAGAAAAAAAAACCGTGCGTAATGGTGGTACACATGGTCGTGTAATACTAGTACACAGAGTTTATATGTTCAGTTTTGCTACAGTCTATGTACCTGTGGTACACAATTGTGCTTAGAGAGTACAGGTTGGTTGCAATGAAAATTACAAGAATCTGTGACGCTGAAAGGTGCATGTCTGTTCTGCGTCCAATGACACGTAATTGCGAAATTTTCGGATAAAGAACGATTCCACTTTAATACCCACCCAGCAATCAGTAATGGCACCCAACTTTTATCTGTCGTCGACAAAAGATGATGTTGTCCAAAGATTTCGAGCCACTGTCTTTTAAATGTGTGCCGTACTTCTCAAACTTCATTAAAAATCTAATAAAAACAATGAATCAGAATTCTGATATCTGGCCACCTCATCCTGTTCGGCGTTGTTGCATCTTTAAAATGCTCTACATACGGAGAACCCTAGAATAAACATCTCGAAAATTGCTGTACATCATTTTTTTTAAATGCAAACTCAAGATTATATCATATAAGATGCTAAACAACAAAGTAGTGTTTTGAGACGGTACAGACGCGTTCTACCTGGTGGCGTGAATAGGCACCGCTTAGCATTGTGCTTGTTCAGAGAAACAGGCCATAGCCCATAATAAAGCACTGGCGGTTAACAATAGAGCCAGGATGTAATTATTCTTGTCCAGAAGCTCAGAAAAGGTCACGACCTCCTTATATATATATATGTCAAAATTGTGAAGTCGTTAAACTTTCCTCTATTTCCAGCATGTCAAGCCGGTGAATGGGGAGAAGACTGTCAATCAAGTTGTGGTCATTGTTATAACGGAGCTGCTTGTGACAAGGCCTCAGGGGAGTGTACTCTGTCTCCTGGAAACCCTCGCTGTTCTGCTGGGTATAAAGGCACGCACTGTGAAGTTGGTAAGTCAGTGTTCGCATGTGCGAGTTCGCGTCTATCTATAAGCGTCTCTATGAATTGCAAAGAAGAAATGTTCTCCGTAAAATACTTCCACTGTTGAAATCTCTTCTTTTCAACGGCTTTTTTCAATGGAGAGCCTGTGGAAAGCACTTTGAAAACATCTCAAACACTTTTATTTTGCTTTTCATAAGAAACTTTTCATTACCCCAAGAATTTCACAGCTTTAGAGTTGTAACGTTTTTGTGACGTCTGGTTGGCCTAAGTGAAGATCTGTCAGCAACCTGCGGATGGTCGTGGGTTTCCCCAGGCTCTGCTCAGTTTCGTCCTACCATTATGCTAGCTCATATCACTGAAGTATTTTTAAGTATGGCGTGAAACACCAATCAAACAGACAAAAAAAATTCGATGTCTGTATATAGTCTAACAATATTCAGGATATTTACTAAGTGCAATATGTCATGATGCTGGCTTAACTGCACACCGGGAGAAATCTACCGCCTGGGTAGCCTGGTGGTTAGAATGTCCGCCTTGAGGTCGGAAGGTGTGAGTTCGATCCCAGTGCAGTTTGGGTCGGGTCATACCATAGACTTTGAAAACGGTATTTTTGTATGGTACCTTCGCTTGGCGCTCAGCACTTAGAAGTTAAGGCAAGGAAACAGGAATGGTCGGCCCCGTGTGAGTAAGACGTGACCAAGTTCGGTGTCATGTCTAATATCGTTTGCATGAAGTTACATTGGAAGCAATACTTTGAAATCATGGACTCGTCCTACCTTGTACATCATATCTATGGATTCTAAGGATTCTTCACGTTCATTTGACTGAAAAATTTTTAAGTGCGACGTAAAACCCCAAGAATACGTTCGAACAGGAGAAGAGTGCATAAGTCAGCGAGGGGCCTCCATGGCTCAGTCGGTTAGCGCGCTATCGCTGCACAATGACCCGAAGCCTCCCTCCAATGCGGTCGCTGTGAGTTCAAGCCCAGCTCATGCTGGCTTCCTCTCCGGCCGCAAGTGGGAAGGTCTGCCAACAGCCTGCGGATGGTCGTGGGTTTCCCCCGGGATCTGCCCGGTTTCCTCTCACCATAATGCTAGCCGCCGTCGTATAAGTGAAATATTCTTGACTACGGCGTAAAACATCAATCAAATAAAATAAATAAACAAATATAAGTTAGTGGCTTGGCCAATGCTTTAGGCTATTAGATTTAACTCATGGTAAACAGGAACTTACTTCCCCTCTGGATTTAACCCTCGTCCATTACGTGACCTCTAATCAGGTGTATAAACCAGATCATAAAAATAAAAGCTAACCTACTTACGTAATGAAACCATTGTCCGCCAGCGAATGAATTATGAGTATCGATCAGTCTTTGACAGGCTACGGTTCCTCGCATACTCATTAACTAGAGAAATAATCTCGGTTTGTTGAGTTGTTTAATAGCAGGCAGTTTTGTTTTGTGAAGCCTGTCCAGCAATGCTGAAAGTAACTTAACATCTAACTTAACAAGTAGCGTTCGCCCTACTGTGAACAAGGTTGGAGTGTGTCCAAAAATTGCAGTGATTGAAACACACACTGTCTGTGAGCAGTATGGAGGTGTCGTCCAGATTTCTCGTTGTTAAATCCAGCACTGAAAAAGGTCAAATATATCAAACTATTCTACACACTATATCAACCGACAGATTTTTTATGCTCGCAAGCACTTTGTCGAAAAAACACAAAGTCTGAAACCACCAATTTAGATTGAACTCGTTGAGAAAACTACACCGATTCTGCGTCAGGGGCTATTTTCGCAAAAGCTACTGTGTACCACAGGGACACAAACTGTAACAAAATTGAACATTTTTGTCTTTGTAAACTAGAAGTTTACGAACTGTGTACATGAGAAAGCAAGTGCTACACTGAAAGGCGCATGTCTCTCCTGCATAAAATGAGACGTATTTGCGAAATTTTTGGATGCCTACCGGAAAGAAATAACTATGCAAAGCAAACATTGGCAAGATGTATTAGAAGACTTCAGATAATGAACGATCCCACTTTAATATCCACCCACCCATCATTAATGACATCCAACTTTTATGTAACGTCCAGAAAAACTGATGTTGTCGAAAGCGTTCTTTCCATTTTCCTTTAAATATGTACGGCACTTCTAAAACTCCAATAAATATAACTAATCAAACTTGGGTTATCTTGCCATTTCATTCTGTTCCCTGCTGCATCCCAAAACTACTCTACATATTGTAAACCCTCGGATAAACATCTCTAATATTGCTGCACATCATTCGTTTGAAAATAGCCAACTCCCAATTGTATCATGGGCCATGCTGTACAAGAAAGTAGTGTTTTGAGACGGTGCAGACGCGTTTTACCCAGTGGCGTGAATACTCTAATAAATAGGTGCCAGTCGGGTAATCAACCAACCAGGCGAACCTCCAGCCAGTAGAAGTGTATAACAGACTTAAGCACCACTTAACATTGTGCTTGTTTAGAGAAATGAAGCACTGGCGGTTAACAATAGGGCCAGCATGTGATTATACTTGACCTGTAGCTCAAATTATGACTTATATGTGTGCATCAAAATTGTGAAGTCGTTAAACTTTCCTCCACTTCCAACATGCCAAGCTGGTAAATGAGGCGCGGACTGTCAATCCGGCTGTGGTCATTGTTATAACGGGGCTGCTTGTAACAAGGCCTCAAGATAGTGTACTGCTGGAAACCCTCGCTGTTCTGCTGGGTATGACGGCACGCACTGTGATGATGGTAAGTCAGTTTTCGCTTGTGCGAGTTCGCGTCTATCTATAAGCTTCTCTATGCTGGACAAAGAGCAGATGTTCTCCGAAAATTATTTCCTCTCACTGACCGTTAATGTCTCACATTTCTAACGGCTTCTTTCCAGGCAGACAAAAGCTTCCAAAGTACTTTGAAAACATCTCAAACAATTTTTTTCTGTTTTTCATATGAAACTTTTCACCAAATTAAGGATTTCTCAGCCATAGGGTTGTGACGTTTTTATGGCATCTGTATAAAGTCGAACAATATTTAGGATGTTTACTCAGTACAATATGTCATGATGCCAGCTTACATGTACCCGTATGAGGAACTTACCGCCTGGGTGGACTGGGTGGCCTGGTGGTTAGAGTTTCCGGCTTGAGGTCATTAGACAGCTTATCGATTCCGGGTTAGGTTGGGCTGGGTCAAAGCAAAGACTTTGAAAACGATGCTTTTAAATAGTACATTGGCTTGGCGCTCAGCACTGCGAAGTTAGAGCAAGAAATCTTGACTGGTAGGTGTAAGTAAAAGGTGGCTGAGTTCATGTCATGTATAATGTCTTCGACATGATGTTACAATGGGAGCAATACTTCGACAGCATGGACTCGACCAGCTGTGTGTATAGCATGTATTGATTCTAACGAGTCCTCGACGTCATATGACGGAAAACCCCAAAGACACATACATATGCAGAAGCCTGTATCAGTAAATGTCTCTGCCAAAGCTTTAGGCTATAAAACAAACACGAGGTAACCAGTTACTCATTTCACCTATTCATTAAACCTCGTCCATTACGTGATCTCTGATCAGCTGTATAAGCCAGATCATAAAAATAAAACCTAAGCAACATCCTACATACATAATGAAACCATTGTCCGCCAGCGAATGACTTACAGGCTGTGCCAGTTTTTCACAGATCACGGTTCTTAGCACACTCATTAACAAGAGGAACAATCTAGGTTAGTAGAGCTGTTTAATAGAAGGCAGTTTTGTTTCGTTATACATGTCCAGCAATGCTGAAAGTAACTTGAGGCTTAAATGAGCTAGTAGCCTTCGTCCTGCTCGTCATGGAGCCTGATATAAATCTGGCACTTTGACAAGATCTGTTCAAAGACCCTGCTGAATGTGAAATTACTTTCATTCATTGGTCATTAAAGTCTCGCTTTTTCAAATCCTATAACTGTTGAAATTTTACAAAGTACTTAGAAAACATCTCAACCGTTTAATTGTGTTTTTCTTTAGAAACTTTTCATCACCTTAGGGGTTTTTCAGCTGTACAGTTGTAACGTTTTGGTGAGGTCTGTACAGAGTCTAACAATATTTAGAATGTTTACTAAATACGATATGCTCTCATGATAGCTTCCCTTTACCCCAGGAGATACATGCATAAGTTAGAGTCATCACCTATTCGTAGGGCAATAGGTCGGGGAAGCGGTTACTTATTACACCTGTTGATTTATACTTGGTCTGTTCGTTAAAGCCTCACTAGGTGAGTAAGCGAGATCACAAAAATCTTTGGCGACCACATATGTACAGACAGAAACTATTGTTCGCCAGTGAACGAATTATGGGTATTGTCCAGTCTTTGACACGCTACGCTTCTTCGCACACCCATTAGGAAGGGAAATAATCTCAGTTAGTAGAGTTATTTAATGGAAGGTCGTTTGGTTATGTCAGGCATGTTCAGCAATTCTGAAAGTAAGTTAACACCTAACTGAACAAGTAGGGCTCGCCCGACTGTGAACAAGTTTGGAGTGTGTCCAAAAATTACAGTAACTGAAACAGGTACTCTGAGACACAGATAAGTGTGGTCCAAATTTCCCTTTGTTAAATCCACGACAGAAAAATGTCAAAGATATCAATCTCAAAGGGAATGAAAAAGTATCACACAGGCTGTATCAATCGACAGTTTTCTATGTTGGCAAGCAGTCCTCGTAAGACCACAAAGTCTGCAACCATGAGTTTAGATTACACTCGTTGAGAAAATTCGATTTGAACGTTTATATCGTGGTGTATTAGAGGTGAACAAATTGTTTACATTAGGAAAAAAGTGTTAATTGGTGGTGAACGTGGTTGTGCAGCATTACTAAAAGTGTGTATGTTCACTTTTGCTGTAGTGTGTGTACCTATGGTACACAGTCGTGCTTAGAGGGTACAGGCCGGTTGCTATGCGAAGTCCAAGGTTCTGTGGCGATGAAAATGTGCATTGTTGTCGTGCATATTATGAGACGAAATTGCGAAATTTCCGCGTGTTTACGGGGAAAGAATAAACTAAAATTGTGAAAAGCAAAGAATGGCTTTATGCAATGAAATGCATCCGATAAAGAACGATTCCACTTTAGTATCCACATCAGTGATGGCACCCAACTTTGATCTACCATAAAGGAAAGCTGATGCTGTCGACAGCTTTCGAAACACTGTCTTTTAAGTGTGCACGGTACTTCTAAAACTTCATAATAAATATATTAAGAATAATTAAATATTTAATCAAAATTGTGATATCTTGGCACTTCAATCTGTTCTGTGTTACATCCCAAAACTGCTCTACACACTGTAGACCCTCGGATAAACATCTCTAATATTGCTACACACCATTCTTTTTAAAATAGCCAACTCCCAATTATATCATAGATCATGCTGTACAACAAAGTAGTTTTTTTAAACGATACAGAAGGAATTTAGCTGGTGGCATAAATAGTTTGATAAGTTGATATCAAATAGGTGCCAGTAGGTTAATTAACCCCCCAAGCGAAGCTCCAGGCAGTACAAGTGTATAACAGACTTTAGCACCGCTTATAATTGTCTTTATTAGGGAAACAGGCCGATGTGCAAAATGAAGCACTGGCGGTTAAGAATAGAGCCAGAAATTATTATTGCCCAGATGCTCAGATCAGGTCACAATCTCCTTATATATATGTGTGAAAATTGTGAAGTGGTTAAACATTCCTCTACTTCCAGCATGCCAAGCCGGTAAATTTGGAGCGAGCTGTCAATCCAGCTGTGGCCAGTGTTTTAACGGGAGTTCTTGTGATAAGTCCTCAGGAGAGTGCATTCTGTCTGCTGGAAATCCTCGCTGTTCTGCTGGGTACAACGACACCCGCTGTGTTATCCGTGAGTGGCTTATTGCGCCGAAGTGAAAATATTCCCCTTTTTGTTTGACAGAAGCAGTCCGTTGGGATGTGTATATTCAGGTATCTTAAAACCGTGATACATAGGTTCGATGACTCAACATTGCAATGGGATGGAAGAGTAATATAGCCCACTACAGCATGGATAATAAAACGAGGTCAACCACGACAGTGTGATAGTTGGCAAATGATCACACGATAGCCGGTGAAATCTGTTTTGGAAACTTGTCTTGTAATAGTTAACTCTGAACGCCGAATTTCATGGACAGCCGTTATGCCAGTGTCTATTACAACAAACAGATTTATGACCCGATCTTAACCCGATTTCGGCTCTCGCACCATATTCTTTTCTGCTCACTGTTGAAATAATCATTTATCCATGCACAAAGAGAATTGCAAAACGGATCAGGAGACCCACCAGTTTACCTTCCGTTCTCCTACAGGCAGACCAGCCTTCACAACAAGGATAACGAGCAACTGTTTATTCACTTGGTCAGACATGGCCAGCTCTTACGCAGAGCTAGCTCAGCCCTATTTCTGCAAACTCAGCATACCTTATTTTGAAATCTAGTACCACTGCAATTATAAACCCCAACTGAAGTAGATACCACTCATCCTCCAATCGATGACAATCAAGGGATTTTAAACAAAATACGCCAAATTCTCAAGCTTGTCAAAAATGTATATCTGTTATGTGTCGAAAAAGGCCATTTGTTTGTTTGTTTGTTTTTTGTTTGTTTGTTTTTTTTTAATCTCAGGATTATATATATAATAACGCAGACGGATTATAATCACAGCATACAGTTTTAGCCACGTAATTTATATATGTTTTCAAAATTGTATTTTGTTTAATTATGTTTTAGGAATCCGTCTGTAAGGTCTGGTTGCTAGTTATTGACAGATCATCAAAACGCCGCTTAGTGCTGAAGTTGCTCCGATGTTGAAATTTTCATTACAAAAGTCACAGTCACCAGTGACGCTTAAACTTCACGTCTGAGACATTCCCTGTACTCTACTCTGCAGCCATGTGGCCTGACTTTTAGACCGGCCAACTACGTGTCTAACTTCAGCCCAAAATAGTAAAAAATCTATTCTCTGGAAACCGTGGAGACTACATACCAATTTATTTGTGTTTCCAGGGAGGAGTTTTATAACAGCTTAGGGTCATGTTAGGATTCTTTCGAGAGCGTAGAGGGCCGGCCTGAAAGTGACACATATCGTCTCATGGTTGAGGATAGCGTAGGTCTGAGGCGCGTAATTTAAGCGTCCACGTCATTTCTAATGCAAATGTCAATCTTCTGATCAACCTCGGACAAAACACTTGTGTCGTTCGTTCTATGTAGCTATATTTTACTACAATGAATGACGGTTATATTCAGAGTTACATGTTTACACATGGCACATGCTAAGTGTCGTGTCCCTGACAACAGAATGCAAGCACACTAATACAGAACAGTTGCCTTAAAGTCCTGTCGTTATTTTCTGATCATTGTATGTACAACTTTCATACTATTGCGCAATTTAATTCACAACTGAACTCGTGCAACATTATAGTTGGGTATATTCTACGTACAACTAACGTACTACACCTCAGCAAATGGTTTAACAAAAGACCTCCGACACCGCCCGCACACCGTTTATGGTGTATGGCGCATGACTCCTGTAAAATTGTATTGGTCAACAATATGCCAAGGGTAAAATCTATTGGCATAGTAAGTTCACAATTTCTAAATAAAATTATTGAAAAACAATAGAAATTACAATTAACTTAATAAACATAGGTTAAGTGTAAGACTAATAGAACACCTTGCCTTTAGAAACTTCCATAAATGTCTCTTATCACATGAACTTAAAAACGGCATATTTTAAATGAGAGCACCTGAAGCGTTATCCATTTGGTACTTTGCAAGGGCCCAGTTATCGTGACTCACACTTCACTTTTAATTAATGTAACGTTAACATGATATTTTCGTGTCTTCCCACTTGATCCACATAGTCTCCACATTGCTATGTAGCAAACATCAGTCACATTTTGGTGCAGATCGCTCATTTACACATCAAACTGCAGTACTTGACAACACAAAGAACTGAACAACATGTCGCTAATATTCCACTTCCAGCACAAAACATTGGCTGTACTCTGCACAACTAAGCAGTAAACAGTCCAAGTGAATTACCTCCCTCGCTTGGTGTGTCTGGATATATACCAACAAAAATGTTGATAACATCACACATTGTATTGTTATATTTCATATATTTTCTTAGTTCTTTGGTGGTTGTGGGGTGTTTTTTTTTGTTTTCTTTTTCGTTTCTTTTTCTTCTTGGAACTGGTCTTGCAATTATTCACCCGGCGCGCCGATTTAGGTTGACGACTGGTATACGACCATCGGTTTCGACGTCTACACACTTGAAAAAGAAGGTGCCGCCACTGAACCTTCAGGGGTTCCATGCCATTGCCTCTGTGACCGCATCATGTAAAGTGTCAAATCTAACCATATTACTAGGGTTCAGTTTAGCACCCCATATGCAAGGTTCCAAAGTTGCACCAGGATATCCTAGGTCTACGTGGAATTCACAAACGCGGCATTTCCCAGGCGTTGACAGCCATAT
Source organism: Acanthopleura granulata (assembly GCA_016165875.1). NCBI lineage: Eukaryota > Metazoa > Mollusca > Polyplacophora > Chitonida > Chitonidae > Acanthopleura > Acanthopleura granulata. The sequence goes on from JABBOT010000040.1 coordinate 83,147, forward strand.
ACACGAGATCAAGCGATGGTGTTATTTCTCTGCTCTTAAATATTCATTGCATATGAAATCGTCCTCACACTTGTTTTAGTGTTTAAGTGTGGAAAATTTTGCTTTCTTCCATTATGTCGAAATTCCTGAATTTATCTGCCTTGTTTGAAGGGTGGTTGTTCTACAGTAGAACCCCATCAATGGTAAATGAACCCTCGCACTTGGTGAACAAGCACGTCTGCAAAGGAGAGCACTCTAGCGTTCAGAATTGAACCATAAGGTTTTTACAGTACCTTAAATGAACCCTCTTTTCAAATTGTGTAGATTACAGAATTTTGTTGCACTTCATTTTTGACCGTGCCAGACAATCATGCTTTCCTTACGAAGTTGTAGTTTTAATGCGTGTTTTTATCACAGAGGCTATTGCACTCATTCTTGTTGGCAGCCGTCGGTCCAAGTAAGTCTTAGGTCGACGTTCTGCAGCAACGTCGGCTATGGCTGAAGAGGCACACTGCCGGACTTGCACTCTCTACCGCAGAGGTCGCAGGTGTGGTTGTGCCTTTCGTCGCGCTCGTCTCGTTTCGACAAGGTTGAGGATCATCTGATCGATGATCGTCTGTGTCGATATCCACCGCTCTCATGTTGCCTTTGCAAAAATCCTTGTAGCGCAGCTGTGGGCGGCCAACAGTCCTCTTGCCCGTACAGGATGTCTTTTGCGATTCGACGCCCTCCAAGCGGCAGACGTGGGCTAGCCAATGCGGTCTGCGCTGTCTGAGCAGTGTGTACATGGTGGGGAGGGTGATGCGGGGCTGGACCTCTGAGTTTGTCACTCTGTCCCTCAAAGTGACGCCAAGGATGCGGCGAATGCAACGGATGTGAAAACTGTTCAGTTTCTGTTCTTGTTTGCTGAATGTGGTCCAGGTTTCGCTCCCATGTGTGGTGAATGCTGCAACATCAGCAAAAAGCATGTTTCTGATAAGAGACTCTGGTTCTGGCTAACACGTGTGAGGTGGTAAAGTCATCCCTCTGACCTGGTGTGCAGAGATATTCCCTCGGCTGACGTCCCAAATACCTGCTTTAAAAGCGGGAAAAAGGAAGTTTCCGCTGCGGATTCTGAAAGGTCCGGAAGAGCTGCCATGAAATTCAACTGTCGCCTTCATATCTTCGTGAAAGGATGTCATCGTGCTGAGAAGTTTTGGGGGCATCGAATCTTCAACAGTATTTGGAAGATACCATCCTGGCTGACCCGATCAAAAGCCATGGTCGATGAAAGCGACGTACCGAGGCGTGTTCGTGCTCTCTGTGTTTCACCTGCAGTTGGTGGAGGGAGGAACTCATATCCACAGTGGATCTTTCGGCTCGGAAGCCACACTGGCACTCAGGGTAAACATTATCAGCCAGTTTTTGACGGCAGGTCAGAAGGACTCTGGCAAAGATTGTCAACAATGCTCAGAAGGGAGATGCCCCTGTAGGTGTTGCAGTCGTTCCTTTCACCCTTGCACTTGTACAGAGTGACAATTCTGCCATCTCTCATGCCCTGTGGTACGGCTCCCTCAATCCAGCACTTGCACAGGTCGTCGTGGAGGGGCGATAGGATGGGGGTGTCTCAGTGCTTGAGAAGGTCTGGGGGATTCCATCGTTGCCTGGGGTTTTAGTTGGGATAAGCTGTTGATGACTTTGCTGAGTCCTGCTACAGTTGGCTCGGAGGCCAGTTCAGTCATAACTGGAAGGCAATCAATTGCATCGACGGCTGATTCAGCATTCTCTCTAGAGTAGAGCTCTGAGTAGTGTTCAACCTATCTCACCACCTGCTTGCCTCTGTCATTTATCACTTCCCCACGGGGGTATTTCAGGGGTGCTGTTCTTTGATAGCATCGTACATCCCCCGGCTGTTACCAATATCAGCTGCGCTCTGAATGTCTTCACTCACTTGGAGCCAGTAGTCATTAGCGCAGCCCATTAGTAGTCATTGGGGTTTGCTCCTGGCAGCTCTCAGCACTTGAAGCGTTCTCTCGCTGGAAAATCGTTTGTGCTCTTTGAAAGCAGCGTGTTTGGCTTCGATAACAGGACTCATTTCACTGGATGTGGCGTCGAATCAATTATTGTTATTGTGAATCGTCCTGAAAAGATTGTGAAGGCGGTTTTGTGGATAGTGTCCCGAAGATGTTCCCATGTCTCAGGAAAAGGGTAGCCAGACTGAACAGTGGTTAGTGAATCCTGAAAGACTGTGGCAAACTGCTTGACTTTCTCTCAGAAACGCATCTGCAGATGTGGATGCCTGGTTTTCCATCTGGCTTGGCTATGTAGTGCTATTCCGGTATTAGCCTTATCTTGCAACAGACCAAGGAGTCGTCAGTGTCGCAGGCTGCACTGTGGTATGATCGAGTGAGGAGCACATGCTTGAGGGAAGGGCGTCTTGACCACGAATAGGTCGAGGTGGTGCCAGTGCCTCAACAAACCTTGTGTTGGGGTTGGGTCTGAGTAATACACAGATTGTCGTAACAACAGAGCTCTAGAAGGCCCTATCCGTTTTCATTAATCTTGCCAAATCCAAACTGACCCAGGCAAGTGGGCCAGGAGTCGTGGTAAGCACCCCCTCTGGCCTTGAAATCACCAAGAAGAACAAGCTGGTCCTGATTCGGGATATCCCTGCTGATGGCACGAAGGCTTGCATAAAATATATCTTTTGCCTCTGCTTTAGAAGTCAAGGTTGGTAAGCAGGCGCTGACAAGAGTAAATACTGCGTCTTTCGAGGTGTGGAGGCGAAAAGTCAGCAGCCTTTCAGTGCCATTTTCTAATGATTCAACCACCCTCAGCAAGTGACTGCAAAACCGACCTCTTATTCTCTGAGTTCCTCAGGTTGTTTCCCTTGCCAAAAGAATGTGTAGTCTTTTTCCTTCAATGTCCCTGTGCCTGCAAGGCGCGTTTCCTGTAGAGCGGCATTGTCCACTTGTAATCACTTCAACTGGTTGTTGATAATAGGTGTTTTTCGGGCTGCACCTATGTTCTGAAGGTTGTCGTCCAGTCGCGCAGTCATGGTCCTGATATTCCAACCTCCCAGCTTAGGAGCTGGTCTCTTTGTGTTTTGTTTTATTTGTTTCTTGCTTGGTGCGGAGTTTTCAGTCTGCTTGTCGAGGGGGAATCTCTAATCCCCGTGCACCCAATGAGGAAGGCAGACTGTGGCGGGATGTCACCTGATTGGCCGCTGGCTACCCAGCTTGAAGCGGCCTCTAGCTGTACAGCGGGATCAGAAGATCCCTCTCACCCTGGCGCCTCGCTCTACGCCAGTCGAGATGAGGGTTATAACCCGTAAACTGCTGTTTCCCGTGTTGGTTGTACGTTGTTAGGCTGGTCTGAAGTGTGCCCTCCAGGACGCAAGCCGGGGCAGAAGTATATGGAAGACCAGTTATTGCCCATTCAGCAGGTTCTCCCTCTCCACGTTGCCGATGAATCCAACGGAACGGCAAAGGCCGATACAGGCTGGAACCAGGAACGCCTCAAGAGTTGCCGAAACATAGCTGAGCACAGCAGTGAACCGCCTTAGGGACTCCTTCATAACTCTTTCATTTACTCTTATGCATGCAAGAACTTAATATGTAAGTTTTCACAAATTTCTCGACAATCCAATTACACAGTTTACTTCACTATTTTGACATGATTTTAACAGATAATAGCCATATTGACTGTTTTCGCTGATTAATGCCTATGTCTTAACACGGTCTTAGTCACTCCTGACGGGGGTGATTTTTTTGGTGCTGCCCTATTTGTAAGGATAAAATTATAGGCGTAGCTGTCGATAGATCAGTTAATGGCAAACTCAGTTCCTTAACAACATGGTCATGTACTACGGGTATTTTGATTGATTAAATTAGCAATAATTCGACAATACTGATTTGTTTGAACTATCAGCCTGCAGATCCCAGAGATGGGGTCGGAACTGTGAAGAGATCTGTGGGCAGTGTCATGGCAGAGCTGTCTGTGACGGAGTCACTGGGGAATGTCCCCCGGGAAATCCCCGCTGTACTACAGGATTCACGGGACTTCATTGTATACGTGAGTACACTGTTCTCAACTGCTTTTAAAACATTGCTGAAGATTAAGTTGATGCACAAAAGCAATTAGTCAACTGTGAGCTTTATTTAATGGATGAGGATTTTACGGACTTATTCTGCAGGTAGGAGAGGATTATATCCCTCTGTTTAAGGCGAGCAGAGGGTTGGCAACAGTACTTCTGTATAATGTGTAAAGACCTATGCTTCGTGAAAAACAACCAGTTGCGTAAGGTGTAATAAAAGCGCAGGCACGTTTAGATCTAAATACCAAATTTAGTCTAAAGCACAAAAGATTCAACCTTATCTTGATTACCATGTTCAGTCTAGCCATATTTGTTGACTACTGGCCCTGTCGCGAATTATATCAAACCTCAGGTAAATCAAACTACTACATGTATTGCCGGACTCTTCAAACTTGTATTGACGTTTAAGTCTGAAATTAAACCACATCGTAGCTTGTGATTCATTCTTTATGTATGAGAGTGCCTGGAGTAATGGGATATAAAATTACAAGCATGGAATAAAAATACATTTTCCATGGCAATTATCTTTTTTCATTTCAGCATGTGACGCTGGGAAATGGGGAAGTAATTGTTTGTTCACCTGCAGTGAGAACTGTGCCATTCCCACATGTAACGTTACGACTGGTGTCTGTGAGGGAGGATGCAATTCTGGTTACACTGGGGGGCGATGTAACGCAGGTAATATACGCATGGCCATAACTATGTAGTCTCCTATAGTGAGAACTGTGGCTGAAACATCACCAATGTGGCGTTCAGCCATAATCATTCACTTATACAGTGAGAACTTCGTCATTCCCACCTGTAACATTAGGACTGGTGTTTGTGAGTAAGGATGTAATCCTGACATCTTTCCAACCACAACAACATTTGCGCTTCCCTATAACTCAGGCCTAAATAATTTAACAGATTTTTTGCATATCAAATGGTGGTTTTGAGCACCAGTTCTTTTCTGTTTCTCCCTTTTATCGCACATTGTTGCCATATACAATCTAATTAATAATGCATGATGTATGTAGACATTGGTATATGTTAGGTAGATAAGTAACCTTACAAATTAGCCGTAAAAAGCAGAGTTAGTGACAAGTGTCATGAAATGTGACTTATTATGTTGACACCTAGACATTTTCCACTACCAGTAGGTTATTATCCTACTTTCCGATCGAATATTAGAATGTTGTTATAACAAGATAGGTTACACATGCGACCAGTTGGGTCCAAGATTTGGCTCCGAATTGATAAATGCTGGTGCACCGATTGGGTAATACTGGTATTGGATAATATTGGTACACTGTAAATTTCCATACTCTCATTTAACACTCGGTTAAAATGTATCAAAATTTTGTCTGCTTTAGATACACTTCAAACACTCCCCACCTCCAGGTTACCAAGGTGACAAAATGCTATTGCGTGTTATTCAGGTCATTTTTAAAGCTCAAAAAATAGTGATCAGGCTCATTTGATTTTTTGTTAACAAAAGTCCGGGCTATGTGTGATGGCTTGGCATACCTCCACGGGAAAGTTTGGGTATATTTATTTTAGGGCTAATAGTTGACAGATTTACTACATAAATAGTAGGAAAAACCAATGCGCTCGTGTAGTCTATAAGAAAACGGGGCTTTATCACCTTTATTGTATTCGGGCAAAGTTGTAAGAGTGTGAAAAATGATCTTAAGCTGTTTTCGTGAATATTTACCATGATTGATGCCCAAGCATTAGTCCCCTCCTCTCGCACTCACTCCCCATCCCACTTTTTCAAGTAGAATTTTCTTCAGAAACTTAAAAGGCTTAAGGTTTAACTTTCTTTGGCACAGGTAATTCCAAGATTGAATCTGTCTGATCAACAATGTCTTAGTGTGTATGTGTAAAGGCATAACAAGTTGTTTTTATCCCATTGTTTTCCAACGCCTACACTCGAGACTTACTTTAACATGTGCATCTAGCTATCTTCCACATGGAAAATGACTCAAAAAGCATTATATTTGCTGATAACATGTATTAAATTATGTCTTAAAGTTAAGCTGCCTATCATATATGATACAGTTTGGTTGAATGTACTGTCTTTGTATAAGAATAAAATAAAGGGTCAATTTCTTGAATAATTAGTGAGTGCATGTAGAACTTGGGGTATTAATAGCAGTTCTTACAAAGCTTCACTCCAGTTGATGAGAGGTGTCAAAGATTTAGTTTCTAATCACCACAAGTGTTTCATGTTGATGAAAAGCAGAATGGGCATTCATTTCTGCAGAATTTGTTTTCACAGGAAGGAATTTTATATTCCCCTCTCGACGAATCACTATTTCCAGTATACCAAAAGTATCATCCTGGGAGGGCACACAGATACAGCCGTCAAATTTTTTCTTTTCCCCTGAGGGATGTGATATTTTGGTTTGAATGCCAGCATTATCTAATGACATTATTGACACCAAATTGAGACACCTTGCTCATCTTATACGATACACATGCGCAATTCGACCAGTTGGGTCCAAGATTTTTGTTCCGAATTGATAGCGCTGGATCACTCATTGGATAATTCTGCCACACAGACAGTCTGGGTTGTAAATACACAATAAATTTCTACAGAGTCATATTACACCCAGTTGAAATATATGAGAGTTTTGTCTCCTGTGGATACAGCTTGTTTGACTGGCATTTAGAAGTAAGTATGGAAGTATTTTGGACAAGTCTTTCTTATGCATATACAAATTCTTGGTTTATTAACACAATGTAGTTACTAACATTGGTATCAAGTGAGTGACATCGTAACATCAATACTCTTAAATATAACAACTAGAGATACAAATGTCAACAAGTAGAACAAGGGGCGCATCTGATTAAACAGTACTCAGAGGATTAAGAGGTAACTGAATTAGGCTCGGTGGGGCTCCAAGTCATTTAGGAGGACTAACAGATCATAATGTTAGTGGAGGTAAATGCCTTGATCTGTGTTGGGGCGAGGCTTTAATCTCTTGACAGGTTTTAATGTTTACCTTTTTGAGATTTAGTTTGATCCTAGCACTTTGAGACATCCTTATGTTTGAGCTAAACAAATAACTGTACTTTACTTCGGGCGAATAATTGATAAGGTACATATTACATGTATGTGAATATAAGACCAATTCACACAACAACAACGATTTGGCGTTGTAACAGCTAATAATAATTGCATTTTCCATCTTCTCAATGTGAAGGTATAATGTATTTATTCGAGTGATTGGGCAAAATTATGTCCTCGGCGGAACACACCATCTCGTTATAACTCATCCCGTGCGCATTACAATGTATAGCCATCATTGCAGATCGCAAGTGACAATACACAATCACTAGCAACGTCTTCCATACAACAGCCTCTCTCTCTCGGTTGCGGATATGCCTCCATATATATTCGGTACTGAATCGACTAGAAACTTTTGGAGGAAATAACATCATCATTACGATGTTGATCTATCATGGAAGGTTGGTCACAAAATAGCTCAAGACCTGTTTGACACGGGTATGGGATAAAACACCTACAGTGTGTGGCAGGCTAAGATTGACTGCATGGTATATCGTCACTTCATCTGGCTTCGCTTTAACACATCTAGCACTGCACACTATTTATAGATGTAAGAGGCCATTCCCATTCCGTACGCATTATGGTTCTTGACGAGAACTGAACTGGTGACGATCGTATCTGGATGTGACGCTGTTGTCTCAAGGAAGCCGGTTAAAAATGTTCAGTTGGTCCCATTAATCATTTTTTCTACAGAGCACGGAAATTTGATACGTATTGATTGTTTCATTAAGTGCCTTTTTGGATGAACATGTGTGGAACGACTAAGTTAAGTTGAATGGCATTTTTCTCACAATTGTTTCAGCCCAGGTGATCGACTACACTCCTGTGATCATCGGCTGTGTGGTCAGCGTCATTGTGGCAGCCGCTATAATTACAACCGTGGTTCTGGTCGTGTAAGTTTAGCGCGAATCCCAAGTTCCTATTTGTCATTCTTGTACTTAAGCATCAGTAGTGTTAATTTTAATACATACGTCATTTGTGCCTTCATGCTGTCATACTTCTTTGCAAAAGAGATGGCACTGCTAAATAATAGTACGCTCATAATGGTATAAACAACTGATATGTTGGCATTTTTGTTTTATTGAAACTCCGTGAAATTGTTAGGAGGTACATGGCTTGTTTCAGAAGAAGACGCCAGTCTGGTTCCCCACAGGAAGCTGCGACCTCAGTCAGGAACACCGGCGCTACCCAAGAGGTTCCCCACCCTGAGTTACCCAATGATGGACGTGACTCCTCCCCGAACACGTACTACAACATGGCGGCCCTTGAGGAGAATCCTTATGAAGCTGTCACCGAGAAGCAGTACGACAAGGTCCGCTTATCCCGACTGGACACGGACACCAACTACACCAATCTAAGCTGAAGAGCCTACACTGTTAAAGATTGGCGACAACTAAACACTGACAAAAGGGAGTTCGTGAAAACACCATTGACAGGTGGCCAGAATTTAGCAAAAGCGTTTATGAACATCGCGTCTTCAAATATTTTAAGTGGGTCCGTTTTATATTCTCTAGAAAAAACGTAGCCCATACAAAGCAATAAGCCCTGAAAACAAATGCCATGTCGTCGCCGTCTCATTTAGACATATTACTTTACCTTCAACTTCCCTATTTCGCACATTTTTCTTAAAGTAAGACAACAAATGGTATAGCCATCGTCGTTTCGGACGAAGCGTGGAAACGGACGTAATTGGGTAGAGACATTTTGTCTAACATGCTTTGTAACTCCCTTCAGTCATCGTTTAATCTGGCATTCATATGAGACAATGCGATACACCATGGCTGAGAAACCGGAAACATGATGACATGTCAATCGTGCCCCAAGTATATATGACTTGAAAACAAAAGAAGGTGCACGTACGTCAGCGGATACAGACCCATTCTCGGGTGTTGTTTTTTTTTGTTTTTTTTTTTAGAATATCACCATTCGATGATTTTTTAGATGTTGTCTTACACAGCTGTCAGAAGAGGCCAACATTTTATTGAGCCGGTGCTGCCTAATTGACGTAAATCGGGCCCCCGGTTCTTTAACGATATCTAGCCCACCGGTATTCGTCTTGCTTTTTGTGCATCAAAAATCTGCACATGGTGGCATACTGACAGCTCTTTGTTTTCGTTCGTGTACTAAGAAAACAAGGGGCACCAGCCAACCGTCCGTAATCGAGTTAAATTCTTATCCGTGGGTCCTACATAACTCTTGTTATTTATATTCAGCAGATAGAATGGTAAGGAATTGAAGTCCCAATTCATGATATATCCGCTAAACCTACGTTCTGATTCGTCAAAATTATTTTCACAGTTACGCACCTTCTTAAAGGGAGATATTTATTATTTGCGAGTGAGTCTGTGTTATGACCTACCTTAACTTAGTTGTTTTGGATTCTGTGCTGGGGATATTCGATACTGGGATATCGAGTAACCTAGTAGGTCTCGTCATTTGAATTTCAAGTTTCGATTTTCGTTAATGATAAGGAATGCGCATTACTTCTCGTCGAAACAGCCAACCTATGAAAAAGGAGCATGCTATTACTAAAACCATCTCCTAATGATGATATGGCTGGCTTTTTCCATTTAGAATACTATTATTTCTATAGTATGGACGCATAAAAAGTATGATGGGACAGACGGTAAAAAATGTTCAAATTGGCAGACAGCATTATAGTGGGAGAAAACCGGCGGGAACCCGGGAGAAAACCAACGATCATTCGTAGGTTGTTTCCAGGCGTTTCTAGACGAAGGTAACCTGAACTGAACTCATGTCAAACGCATTGATGAGCGCGCTAACCCTTCAGCTAGGCAAGCCTTAGCAGAGAAATTAAAAGTAAAGTTACAAGAATAGAAGCTTGCACCAGTGTATTTTTTCTGTAGCAGAACTCTGAGTTAGCAGAGAAAAAATGGTGCCAGGTGCATTCGTTCAGAGTGAGGTGACAAAATCGAAAAGAAAACCCCCCTTCATGTATTTAAAAATTGCACAGAATAGGAGTGAAGAAAAAGATAGATGGTAATTTTTTAAAAGAAAAATATGAATGTATTAAAACTTCAACAGAATTCAAAGAACAGCCGTATTTACTTGCAGCCATTTCTTCACTGCTTTATTTTTATGTAAAGATTTCAAAACGATATATATTTAAGAAATACACACTAGAGAAAGTTGTAAAATATTAAATTATATTATCTTTGTTGTTCAGTATCAGTTGTGAAAGTCAAAAGTTGGACAAGAAACACCAGTGTTTATCTCATATATATTGAGTATGAATTGAAGATATTTTATATATTATCAAAAAATATCGCCATTTTTCGAGAGGTAATACATAACAGTTTTTAAACTTACGTTCATCATGTCGCGAATAGGTTAGGGTTCCCAACATGGAAGCCAGATTAGGTCATCGTTGGAGAACTTTTGAACAAGTTCTAGACGGAATCCAATGGTCAATCAAGTTTCAGGAAATTGTTAACTATACTAAACAGGTCCAATTGTTTGTCGATTTGATCTGAAGCTGAACCTGCAAAACAACATTTTATTAAATGGGACAATTTTTGGAATGTGACAATTTTTGTTACACGAGTCCGACGGCGTCACAGACGAAAGAAGAAACAAGACTCAAATTGATGTCCTTGGCTATTGGCCAAACAGTGGGACAAAGAAAAAAAAATCGTGTAAATAGCTGGAAAATCGGACCATGATGCAAACTGATCTGTTGTTTTGTACAACTGCACAGAACAGAGCACGTTTAATGTAATGAAATACATCCGGCCTTCAGTAATAACAATATACGTCCCAACTCTTTATTATTCCTAGCAAAAAGAATACGCTATGGTTCCACAAGACTGATCCTATGATCTCTATCTTCCAGTCTTTGAAAGAAATTGCCTCAAAATCACAGACCAATTAATATTTGTGTCTCAAATAGGTTGGACAAGGCTGTTGAAGGCTATCTTCCAGTATGATTATTGATGTTTTATAGCCATGGACATTATTTTACAGGATTAGTATTGCCGGAAGATCTATTTACACACATCTTTTGTGTGTAAAGGTTCAGAGACTAAGCTATCTAATGGTATCCCCTTTCTTCGCCTGTCTGAGGCCTTCCATACTGTAAGTCACTCTGTCCTCTCTGAGAAGCCCTTTAGATATGGAATCTTTGAAACTGCCGACAATATGTAAAGAATATATGTCAAAATACAAATCTCATGTCTTACTTCAGAAATACTACAAACCATTGAAGTTTATGAAATGCTGAAACATTTTGATCAGCGAAAGGCTTGTGGTTCTGGTTTGTGTGATGATTAAAGCTTAACCACTCTAATGTTACATCCATGTTTAAATTTAGGGACAAATTCAACCTCTGTAATTATATCTCAGTGGTGCCTAAAAATAATGATATTATAATAATAATAATAATGTTATATTAGACTGAAGTCCATAAAATAAATACGAAACAGGATATAAAAACTAAATAAAGGAAGAATCAGGAGAAATACATATCTGATTCAGGATATCAAAAAAACTCACAGTGGCTTTTGCCAGTAGGCATTCAATGCCGACTCCATTCTTACATCATTATATAAAGTTTTTGTTATTCATAACAAAATGCACGCATTTACTGAGACTCATTTGTCAGAGTTACACCACGGCTTTAGTAAAGGCATTTCCTTGTGTACCACAATGTATTTTTATATCTTACATTGCTTTTCGCTCGGATTCATCTCGCCATAATGCTGGCCGTCGTCCTATAAGTGAAATATTCTTGAACATTGCGTAAAACACCATTCAAATCAATGAATAACATACATTACTCTCCTCATACAATCAGAAGGTTCAGGGAAACAATTCTCTGACCAAACTATTTTGCATTCACCGTGAGCTATATCAACTCAGATCAGATTGTATCAGAATCACATATCACTAATGTTGTAAATCATGAGGAAGCTTCCCCTTACACAAGAGTTCTGTTCGCGCTGTGAGTTCAGATCACGCTGGCTTCCTCTGCGGACGTAAATGGGAAGGTCTGCCAGCAACCTGCGGATGGTCATAGGTTTTCCCCGTGCTTTGACCGGTTTCCTCCCGCGATAATGGTGGCCGGCGTCGTACAAGTGAAATAGTCTTGAGTAAAACACCAATCAAATAAATAAATAAATATTCTATTCGTAGTGTCACAAAGGTCAATTCTCCGCTGCCTTATGTTGGTAATGTTTATAAATCAGTCAGTGACGAGTTCAGGTTGTGACAAATGTAAAGTGGTGGCCAGTGGGATGGTATGCAGCTGATGTAAGATGCCCTTGTGTATTGTGTGTTAATTGTCTTTAAATACCTTTAAATTTCATGTCCTCTCTTCCAAGTAAACGAAATTCCCTTTCCCGCCAATATAGTATTGGAGAACGAGTCTTCCTACAGTTTTAGGACTTCAGTTTCTCTGTTACTCATGACTGATACTTTCAGATTCATGTAGACAACGTCTGCAAAAAGTCTTTTAAAGGTCTTGGAAATTTCAAATCAGTACAGGCGTTTAAATCACTGTCTATATCGCCTGTAAGAAGTCAGCTGTTATATTGTTCTGTTCTAAATGTTTGAAAAAGTCGATATTATTTTATAATCACCTATTTCAGGCAATTACCATTTGTTATATCTAACTCTTCTTTCTTTTTATACCCCAGTATAATCAAACAACAAAAAACAAAATCTGTTTCTAGTTCCAAGGTGGAGGATTAACTTGAGGCAACTTCGGTTCATCCCAAGATTTCTAAATGGGTGTAACAATTAACCCATTGGTAACATAGTGCTGCCCGAATTCGTACAAATGCCATATTCTTGAGTACGGTGTAAAACCCAAACAAATGAATGAAAAAATCATTAAATCAATCAATAAATATTCATCTGTTGATGTCGCGAGGTACTGTCCTACCATTGACATTATCCTTACTGTCTCAATGGCTATTTATTGTCTCGACAAAGAAATCACTCTCTGATTCCATCTCACTAAAGGCTGGCTCACTGGTTTCCTCGACAGTTTACATAGTTTTTGGACAGGCAACATCTAGAATTGTAGCTTTTACCCATACAGCTATCACAAGTGGCGCCTTAGGCAGGACAGCATCCTCATTTACGCCATAGCTCATGCCTGCGACACTTAATGTACGCGAGATGAGGGAGGTAACTCTCATCGATAAAACCTATCATTACATTGGACAATCTCAGCCTCTGTAAATCCAGACCTGTCTCAGAGGTGCCTAAAATAGTATTCATAACAAAAGTTACGCATTTATTGACACTGAATTGTCAGAATCACACCAGGGCTTCAGTGAAGGCATTTCCTCGTACTACACTGTATTCGTATTTCTTCCTCTGCTTTCCGTGAATCGTTCTCTGACCAAAGTGTTTGGCATTCACCCTTAGCAATTTCAACTCTGATCGGAATCACACATCACAAATGTTGTGAATCATGACGTAGTTTCCTCTTCCACAAAAGCTCTATTCAGATGTCACAGAGGTCAACTCTTCGCCCTCTTTCATTCATAATGTTTATAAATGAGCCAGTGATGAATTCAGATACAGACACAGGTAAAGTGGTGGCCAGTTTGCTGGTGTGCTGCTAATGTATGAGTACTAATTGTCTTTGAACATCTCTAAACATCGTGTCATCTGTTTTTTAAAATAAACGTATGCCATTTCCTATCAACATAATATCCGAGAACAAATCTTCCATAGGTTCAGGGAATACAATGACTTCATCTTCTGTCTTACTCATAACTGATACTTTCAGGGTCATTTAGAGCACGTCTCCCAAAGATTTTTTAAAGTCTTGGAATTTTCAAATCAGCACAGGCGTTTCATTCAATGTATATAGCGCTTGTAAGAAGCCGGTCAGTATATTATTTTATTCTAAATATTTCCTGTATATGTTTTTATAAGAGACTATTTTAGGCAATTACAAATTAACAATTTAACCCATTAGTATTTTGAGAACAAACCAGTCTATAAGACTCTGGCGTCGTGTACTTTAATGTATAAGCTGTGTTATGGAAAGTATTGTCTGGATGGCTGATACTGTAACACAGGCCTATTTGTCAAATTCAGTCTGTGGATCTTTTTCCTCATGCACAACTTTAACATGGTTAATATGGCCCTGACAATAGTTTCTGTGTCATATAGAGGAACAAGGCCAGCTTTTTATCCAGTTATTTTGTGCATATAGCCTTTTTGGATTCTTTTGTTGGATTATTTACTCTGGAACAAAAAATAAACTGAATATTGTTGATATAGCATCTATTTGTTTTGATGACAATAGTATATTGGCTTTACCCTGCTAAACTGGCCCTATCGGCACATAACTTCCTGTGTTCCCAGGCCTCTGTTTTACATGGACTCAGTGTTCATATCATGACATTGTATTGCTTTTTAAATCTGTCAGATCTACATTCTTTACCGATGATACACGTTTAACAACTGTATGCTCATCTCTTCTATCTATCAAGGACACTGTAGATAATAACTGAATTGCAAAAGTTGGTTTCCTTTATCTTACGGACCCATTATGGAGAATTACTTATTCAACTCATATCAAAATCCTGGTTCCTCTAAATAAAGAGAACTCTTTGCACGATATGCCCCTCTCCTCGCCTTGAACATACAATTCCTTTCAATCCCCTATAATTTCTACCCTTACTAAACATTTTCTGCTCAGTGCTTATAGCACAGACATGTTTATAAAACAATCTTCTGTTACTTAGCTATAGCGAGCCTTTCATTCTACCGCTGTTTACAAAGCTCTTCGACAATAACCCAGACCTTAAGTTAACATACATGTTGATGTCGTTCGGACTCAAACGTTGTCAATAACAATCACTGTCACTTTTTTATTCCTTATACGAATATCGAATATCGTCCTAGCATTTTTTTCGTTATTCACCTCTCGTGTGACGAGTTTCAAGTATAGAATTTAGCACCGCATTAGTTTTTTGGTTATATGAAAATGGAATGTCGTTCATGGAAGTATGAAAGTGTGAACTGATTGACTGATTGGTGGATTCATTTAGAAATCATGGTACAACGTATTTCGTTGCTCATATCTCACTAATATTCGGTTTTCGTGCTAAACAGCTTTATCTAGAGTTATGGTGTGTTTACCTGGTAAGCAGTCAAGCCGCTTAAAGACGTCAGCAAATTCCTCTTGAAGGGAGCTATAATCTCATGTATGCATTGTTCTACGTCACACACCAACTCGAGAACAATTACTTTTACACATGCTTCTCGTCCTAGTAGTGACTGCACGTCTCCGGGGACCACAAAAAATGTGGGCGGTAAGTCTTGGCCTTGGGTATGTATTGTAACAATGCGTACGGGAATCTTTGTATTGATGTAGCGCCCTAACCCTGTGTGGTCTTCAGAAGTTTTGGTCGGCTGAAGAGAGAATTAAAATCAGACTCTGATATGAGGTTAGCCTGTGCACGGAATGCAATTTAATGGGGATTATACATCTATTGATGTCCAGAGGCACTATCCAGTCAGTGACTTTATCCTTACTAATTGAGTTGATTGTTATTGTCTCGTCAAATGAAATCAATGACTCATCACCACTAAAGGCAGACTCGTTGGTTTCCTCGACAGTGTGTAGAGATCTGGACAAGCTATACTAGGTATAGTGGTTTTTAACCAGGTGGCGCCGCCGAAAGGACAATTTCCTGATTTATACCATAAGCTACCCATGCGACACTTGTGCTTAGTGTCCGCCGAATCAGCACTGTTTGGTTGTCTTGTGTGTGTAAGGGGCTGTAATTATGTGGCTTTCACTTGTTTCCTCTGCATGTGACGGGGAGTCTTTTTTGTTTACTTACCGCGTCAACGTTTGTTGTCACAGGTTGTTGGAGTTCTTTCAAATGAGTTTTTGCCGTTTCCGAAGCCTCGATAAGCTGAGCAGTCCTGTCAAGAGTCAAATCTGGATCTCGTAACAGTCGTTCACGGACGGTGTTACCCGTACAAGTGTGTCCTTGATCAAAGAGTCCGCTGGCACCTTTATTGTCATTGGGATTTCAAATAACGTGTTCGCAATACGAAATTTAGCAGGTTATTTGTATGGACCGATTCCTTCATTGATTGATTGATTGATTTATCGATAGATAGATTGATCTATTGAATGGCTGATTGGTTCATAATCGTGCTGGTGTCGCCACTTTACACTTTTCGTTGTCCGGCCGTTATGTAGAAGTTATTAGCACATTGGCATTTGGTTGTGTGAAAACAGAATGTCATGCATGGAAAGTATGAAAGTTTGGACTTATTCATTGATTTTTTACAAGTTTGCTACAACGTACGGCTATTTCGTTATTCATATCTCTCAAATGTTGTGAAGAACTGATTGATTCATTGAGTTTGAACCGCATTTGCTTTTCAGTACTTTAATTGTTTGATCTAGTGGTTCATTGCTATTTAAGTATAATATTACACGCATCAGTTAGTAATGTTCCTGCTAGATTCCTGACATATCAAGTAAGTTGACGCTAGGATATAACATTTTTATCGGCTTTATAAGAAACGTCTCGTGCACAGTGTTTTTCTGGTATTGAAAATGTTACAGGTTTGCTGTTCGGAATTTGGATGTCTGCCAATATACATTTACCAATTAATTTATTTGTTTCATTGATTGCATTCATTTTTGCTTCATGCAACTATATATGTTATTTTCATTTATGCCTTTATTACGTTGTCACGATCACACAGGCTAAACTGAAATCTAGAGTTGATCACCTCGGAGATCACATCTCCGCAGCAATGGTATAAAATTTATATGAAAGAGTCTTTTCTTACAACATTTGGTTTCATGTTTTTTACCATTATTGCCTTTGACTCAGAAATCAGCCTGGCAAACTGAAAATATAAAATGATAATGTCACAGAACCGAAAAATATTGCTAACCACTTTAACCACCATTTTAGTACTCTGGCAGAAGATCTTGAATTTAAAATCGGAATCACTAAAACAAATTTACAGACTATATGTTCTCACATTATCCAAACGAATTTCACCTAAAAATTGCACTCCCCAAGAAACTGAATCTATTATCTTAGGATTAAAGAACTGTACAGTTGGTTATGATGACACGAAGCCAAACTTAATAAAACATAATGCTGAATCATTATGTCATCTTATCAATCTGTCATTTGAACACGGTATAGTGCCAAACTTTGTGAAAATCGCAATCGTCACACCTATTTACAAATCCGGAGAGAAAGAAACCGTTGACAAAAAAACACTAGCATCATTTTTACTATGTTACAGCAAAATATTGGAAGGATTAGTTGACAACATAATGTACTCATTCTTACTGGAAAATAATATTTTATTTTCGAATCAATCCGTATTCCGGGAAAAATTCATCCTATTAAATACGCAACCCAATCTCCTTACAATGGCAGAAATCAATGACTGCCTTATTCTACAACTAGTTTATCAATTTGTTCACTTCCAGACTGCAGTGCCCAACAATCTTTCTCATCTGTTTACTCCTTTGTCTGTTATTCATCATTATCACGCTCGTAAATCATCAGTCAACTTATATCGTCCATTTGTTGTATCAAACATTTCTCCACATTCATCTCAGGTTAAAGGTCTGGGCTGGAACAGCTTGTCACACAATGTAAAATCTCGAATTGAACAAAAATATCATTAACAATAGAGCGTCCGATACATTATAAGCAGAGCATAAGAAGTCTCAAGAAGGGTTCTACAGGCGGGATGCTATGTTACTCATCAGTTTTCCAAACAAGGCTCTATTTGTGTTGTATCTGTTTTTTTTTCAATGAATTAGAAATGCAATGTGTTATATTTTTGGATAGAACAAGCCTCCATGAGATTTTTCATCCTTCCAGAGCAATATGTTTATTCTTTTAATCTAGCCATGCAATATTAAATTGTCATGCAATATTAAATGTACATTAAATATACTTCCGGGTAGAAAAAGTTGTTTGACTCCAATTTGGAGGACTCTTTGTAAGTAGACTGGAAGGCATGTCCCTGTCATTCAGGTCGATTAGCAATCTTCTCACCGTGACAGATCGTTTGAAGCCATAGCTTACCGGTATCCTGTTCAAGACGTTATACAACAGGTCTATCTGACGAAGTTGACCGTGTAAAAATATTCTTTATTTACCATGAGAGCATTGTTTCCTCTTTATAATAACTAGGGCTTGTATCTCTTCTCCTCACATTTGGAGTTGGATTTTAAAAAATTTGATCTTGTGAATTAATTGCATTGGGAACATATGACTGGGCGTTTGTCGGACATTGTATAGGGAGGTGAACATGATGCACACCGAAAAATGCCTCTCAACCGGTGTACTGATGGAGCACGTTTGTCTGCCTGACAACGTGAGTGAGTCAGTAAGTGAGTGCTTGGGGTTTAACGTCGTGCGTACTTAACAATGTTTCACTCATATGACGGGGAGGGGTCCTTCTGGTGTGTGCATATAGTGTGTCTTCTTGTGGCAGATGGAGTCCATGCTGCCCAAGTGCTGCCGCCACTGGAACATCTTGCCGAAGACACTAGACATAACACCCCACCCAGTCACATTATACTAACACCGGACCGACCAGTCCAGTTTTTTTGCTCGAACCTCTCAATCCTGAAAGCCAAGTGAGGCAGCATCAAGTACCACTTTTAGTCTTTGATAGACCCGGCTCGGGTTAAACCTGGATTTCCCGATGTCGAGGTGGACGCTCTAACCACTACACCACCAAGGCTGTCTACAAACTTATAGTTGGGTGAACCAACGTGATACTTTGGAATAGCTTACAACAATCCAACTAGATATCAAATATACACAACTAGTTTGGGTTAACGTTATCATATTTATATTAGGATGGGTCTTGTCTGAGGAAAGGATCTTAAAACAGCCAAAATTTACAGTTATTACACATCAGACCCAAGTAACTTTTCTGTGTGAAAAAAACTAGCTCTCACCACTGACCCATCATGTGACGATTTCTAATCTATGGCTGCACGGAACCCTTCCATACAATATCAGAGAGTAGGGGCGTTATTCTAACATCAAAACAATTTTATAACATACCAGGTAAAATGCGGCAAATTGTCAAAATCATGCGATGATGGTAGTCATTTTGTGAGACCTAGTGCCGGTTATCTCTTAGGCTTAGGACTGGGCCAGCACATGTACAGGCTTATACTTGCAGATGCTCTATTCGTAGACGCCCGCCGATTACACACATGTATGTACTGTTTATTCTAAATCATTGAGAATGACTCCTTGATACTGAATGCAAATGTCTGGGTTAAAGTGTCAGTGTCAGACTTTAAATGTTTACTCTTCTAGTCGAACGGACTGTTTATTTCAAACTTCTGGTATATAATTATTGTATGTTTGGGTTTTACGTTGTTTTCTTCTCATACACGGTGTCTTCTTGTAGTGAGGCGAACCCATGCCTCTAAACCGGAACATCATGCCGAAGACACCAGACACGACA
Organism: Acanthopleura granulata; assembly: GCA_016165875.1. Lineage (NCBI taxonomy): Eukaryota > Metazoa > Mollusca > Polyplacophora > Chitonida > Chitonidae > Acanthopleura > Acanthopleura granulata. Next base: position 102,727 of record JABBOT010000040.1, read on the forward strand.
GCCCACCCGGTTACATTCATTATACTGACTATGGGCCAGTCCTGCTTCCTTGCTCTAGCCTCTCGATGCCTAGCGCCAAGCGATACAGCAAGTCGCACAATGTTTAAAGGCGTTGATCCCGGATCTCCCGACCTCTAGACAGACGCTCTAACCACCAGGCCACCGGTGCGGTGTTAAAATAAGAAAGAATTATTTTCAGATAAGGAATAATCAGTTCTATCAACTCCATCAATTTGCCCTAATGTGAAATGTATTGCGAACTATGTTTACTTGTGCTTTGTAGGGCTGTGATGTTGTGCGCGAAGGATGAACGGAAATGACTGTGAGTGATTTTACAGAGCCCTGAAGTTGGGGAACAATTTAAAAGAAACTAGTTCAAGTTGGCGTTGTGCTCAAATAACGCTACAGCTTCGACGAGATCACTTGACGCTACCAGTTCGCCCAGTTCCATTTAAAAAATACGGATAAGGGCATTGTCGCCACCTTCAAACTTTTAACCCTTTGTGCTGAACGGACTGCGCTCCCACGTGGAGAAAGGCACTTTCTTTAAGAGCTCTCTTTGCACAGCTATAGTAGTGCAACTAAAAGCCTTCTAATCAAAATAAGAATACCTAAGTCCTCAAATTTGGGGGCTTTGGTCTTCCATATTTAGCTAAAATACACGTAATTCTAGCAGAAATACACATTGTTTCTCTCACAGGGCTATAGTTCATCTGATGGACAACTTATCCATATATTTACTTTTCAGAGAAAAATTGCACAGAAGTGTATCTTTTTGCTTCCAGTGGTATGAATATCTGTCCTTAATATCAGAAAAATTAGAGTACACAGTACACGGAACGTGAGGTTGTAACACGATGACTTTAAGCCCGACGTACTCTTGAACATTCCCGACACACCAGGAAGTCAGAGATGATATAGATTAGCGTAAAGTAGGTCAGGTGGACTGTGCCCTGCCCTTAGCCAATCGGGTGACCCAGCTACGATGCCTTGATTCAGTGGACACTCGAGGTTTACACAGTCTTCAGCTAGAATATAATGATATAACAAGCTTACACGAATACATACGGGCAGTTCATAGAGAGTTACACAGACGCTACATTTTAGTTCCCGGTAAATGTCAATGGTTGTGAAAGGGCTAGCTCTCCACGTGCAATGGGAAACATACGTGTCTAGCTTTGAATGATTTTTATTTATTTGATTGGTGTTCTGCGCCGTACTCAAGAATATTTCATTCATACGACGGCCGCATTAAATGAGTAACATGTTACCATTTTTCTCACAAAACGTAAAAGCATTGCTTGAAAGTAACGCACACCATCCCACTTAGCCCAGAGTAACTAAATGCGGTGAGGGTATTCCATTACTTTGTGCCTTTGCAAACCTTTTGGCAAATAGTCCAGTCTCAGGGAGTGACGTCCACCATATCGCAAAAATGTCTTCTTCAAACACTGTGAGTCTAAAAATTCAGTCTGTATGAGGATCAGTTATTCGACTACGAAAGACAAAATATTTAGGAAATATTCCGCACTCTACTGAAGACACCAGTTTTGCCACCACTGCTTTAGCTCTAGGCAGGTTGAAGCGGTCATGTTGTCAGTCCTTCACAGTGAATTCAATTCGGTTTTTTTGGGGGGCCTTACTAGTTTTGATAGCCCTGTTTTCAGCCTAAATACGGATGTCATTATACAGTTACACTTCGTATCTTCCAAGATAGCATAAAATATGAAACACCGTTGTGTCTTTCCAATGTTTACATAAACAGACTGTCCCATAAGCCCACTTCGTCGTCTTTAGCTTTGTTGTCTTGACCTTTACACTAGACAATCGTCAATAAATGTGTCACGTGAATTGCTCTGATTATATTTCTCTATTTCAGCCGCACAGATTTCATAGCATGTTGATAAAGCCACTTACCTTGTCTGGGTCATGTCGAGCATTACGTACTGGTCGGGCATGAGACGAGCAGATAATATAACACTGGAATCATAAGATATCTGCACTGGTCCATAATATCAAGTGCGGGTAAACTTCAAACATGATAAAAACATTTATACCCGGCTATATATTTTTGAGAGGACACATTTAGATATCGGTCCCACCATGCGAGTATAACTGAGTATACTCTTCTTTAAAGGTCTGCGATGGGTATAGATATGGCGTTGCAACGTATGCGTCGAAACAGACAGTCGTATACCAGCCGTCAACCAAAATGGGCGTTCAGTGAATCATCGCAAACAAAAAACAAACAAAAAAAATCCACAAGGAACACAAACTATGAAAGAAGTAGGAAAGTATTATATTTATTTTTTTTGATTGGTGTTATAGGGCGTACTCAAGAATATTTCACTTATACGACTTAGTGTATTATCTCCCACGTTATTTAACATCGCCATAAATGACCTTCCTAGTGCTATGTCACCCGAATTAAGCTGTACCTTAGTTGCACATGAGACATCTCTATGGTTCAGGTCAAGATCTCTTGCCTGTTGCATTAAACATATCTAGCAAGGCCTCAACGATATCATGAAGTGGAGTCCTCGGTGGGGTTTTAAGTTTTCTCCTGTAAAAATGGAAGACCTGGTATTTTCAAGGCGTCCTATTGGTAACTTGTCTCTTACCCTGAATAATTCATTAGTGAAAATATCCACTTCATTTAAGTATCTTGGTGTGATATTTGATAGCCGACTTACCTGGACTAAACATATCGAATATTTAATAAACAGGTGTGATAAAGTGCTAAATGTAATGAAGTGTGTTTCGGGCAAGTCTTGGGGAGCTGATAGAAAATCGCTATTATTATTATATCGTTCTCTTATTCGTTCTAAATTGGATTATTGTTGTGAAGCATATTATTCTGCCTGTGTTAGCCTTAAAGCAAAATTAGATTCTGTTCAGTGAGCAGCGCTACAGATTTATACAGGAGCCATGCGCATCACACCACTCCATGTAACGCAGATATTGTGTACTGAGTGCCCATAGCACATTAGTCCACTTCTGCGCACTCTGAAGTTTACTTTCAGACTTAAATGGGTTGTTAATAATTTTTCGTGTCAATTCCTTGAACCCTCCTTTTATGATAGTCTTTATGATTTACAAGATAACTCTGGTCTACCATTTAGTTTGAGATCAAATAAGGCTTCCGCAGACACAGAATGTGGGGATTTTGATTTGCAGTCTCCACGTGTCCCTTCTTTCCCCACTTGGAATATACACTCCCCTACTATATCTACTGCCCTACATGAGAGTGTGAGCAGATTGGATAATATACATGTTTCTTTAGAATGTAATAAAGAGTATTTAAACTCCCATCTATCTGAGTATCTGCATGTTCATACCGATGCTTCCAAGTGCCCTGACAGCCAAAGAGTGGGTGGGGCTTTTTGTGTACCAGAAATGAAACATGCCAAATATTTTAGGTTATCTAATTTTGTTTCTCTTTTCACGGCAGAACTTACAGGTATTATTTGTGCTCTTCATTTTCTCATCGAACTGAAACCTTGCAGGGTCGTTATTCTCACAGATTCTATGTCGTCTTTGCAAGCTATGTCAAATTATGCCTGGTATAAATATTCATCTCTTGTATTTGAAATCCTACGTTTATGTACTACTCTCAGTTACCAAGGCGTTTCTATTTGTTTCAACTGGGATGCAGTTCATGTCGGTGTAGCGGGGAATGAGTGGGCAGACTCCTTGGCAAAGAAAACTTTGTCCTTTGCTGACATATCCTTTCATATACCACTAAGTATTAACGAAGTTATGAATTACGTTACGTCTAAGTTTGTTGATATTTGTCAGCGGGGATGGGAGCAATCTGATAAAGAGAGATTTTTCTATGGATATAACAGTTCTTTTTCACCTAATTCATCCTTTTCCCTAGGTTCTCGCTGAAACGAGGTGCTGGTTTTCGGACTTATTTCTGTACATATACCGTTAAATACCTACCTACATAGAAATAATTTGCATCTATCTGGTTTATGTGATGTATGTTTAGTTATTGATGATATTGCCCACCTCCTGTTTACATGTACTCGATACTCTCGACGCCTCTTCTACAGGAATTTATGTTCCATTAGCTTACGGCAATTCATTCGCGCCTCTATTTTACAGCAGCCCACTAATCGTATTAAAACCTTTCAGGCTTTGGCCAATTTTCTTAAAAGATGTCTGCGCTTTTAATTCACCAATAAAATCTAGTCAGAAGTAACATAAATGCATTTTGAACACGTGCGGAAATATTAATGATTATCTATATCCATGTATATATAAAAAAAATTCCTCGACTACTCAATCCCTGTCTTTATGGTTGTTGTTCTGTTTTATCCTAAAAGGAACCTATCTGAGCTGATGTGTTTTGTCCTCTCTTATCTTTGTCTTGTCTATATATGTTCTTCAGCTCTACTCAATACAATCTATGTCCATACATGTCGTAACATCCTGACATTCTAACGTCCTCCTTTCCTTATGATCTACTCTAACACATATATAGGCCTTGTAGCTACCCCTTCCATTTGAATATATTGCTGATAATATTATTCAGTAATGATCCTATAAATGGATTTTGTTATACTTCTGCCAAGCCCAAAATTCAAGCTGCTTATAAATAAATCGCTAAACACATTTAATTACCATATATTCACCTGTGTGTTGTATTGTAGTCATGCGGTGACATAAAACACACAGATGTATACAATAGTTACAATATCAACGTCAAGTTCGCTTCAAGTCAACAACATCTTGTTTTCTAAATTATTTGCTAACAGAAATCTTACTATTTTTCAGATATGGCGCACATCAGCCGTTTGGGTCGGATAAACGCCAATACAAATCAACCGCCCACCCCAACCCACCTCCTCGATGGGTTCAAATTGATACAGTAGTATATCTGCTTCTGTGTAGCTAGAATCCATGTCGAAAATGATATCGGTTTGGTACGAATTCCCAGCTTATATCGCCCAGCCAGCCATGGGTTTACTTTGTGTGACGTCACAAGTTGGGCTGTAACAACCGGTCGGACGGAGATCAGTAATTATATTGGACAGTAAATCTATTTGTTTGGACGGATTAAATTTACTTGATTTGATTGGTGTTTTACACCATACTCAAGAATATCTCACTTATACGACGGGGGCCAGCATTATGGTGGGAGGAAACCTGACAGAGCCCGTCGGAAACCCACGACCATCCTCAGGTTGCTGGCAGACCTTCCCACGTACGGCCGGAGAGGAAGCCAGCATTTCTAGGTCATTACTCTGCGATAGCGCGATAACCGACTGAGCCACGGAGGCCCCTGGACGGATTTAAAGTAATTATTATGTTGCGTAGAAGCATTCCGGTAATATACTGTGAAAGTAGGTTATAATCTTTATAATTAGGACCCAGAAGCAAAATCTGGACACCAATCCTTTAAGAAAGAAACGGTGCAAAGATAGAAAGACATTTTGTCTTACATTTGACAACCTGCATATGGCGGTCGAGAGCTTGTTTGTATCAAAAGACAGCCTGCCAGTGCCAGCTGCCCTGACCTGGAAGAATGTACCTTATTCTCGTTAAATTTGCAAATTGGAAAAATATCTCAGTTTAATTTCTATTCACAATCATTTTACATTTCCACCAACTGTCCTGTATTATCTGTTCCTCTTGTATGAGTCACCTGTACAGCAGTCTCTTGTTTACCTTGTTTGGTGTAGCTGAACATCAGGACAGTCTTACCTACATCAATATATTCCTCTATATACACAATGTACTTCCAGTGATTACTTTGTTGCTATGGTAACCATTTAATGAAAGTTATAGATTTAACAAATACACAATTTGCTTAAAGCAAGGAGTAAAAATGACTTACAATAGTTAGATTCAGACGAAGCTGTCAACATTACTTTGTTAAGGGAGATATCTGTCACCATGACATTCCACGTGTCTGAAAAGCTTTCTAGCCATTTTATAGTCAGTTTTAAATGTAGTTTATTGTCTTAAATCAAAGCCGGCAACAAGGAAGACGTTTAGGAAACTTTATCCGACTTGGATAACGTATCGTGCTTGTCACGCGAAATGTGAATAACTTCCTCGTAAAGTTTATCCGATTTGAACTGAATATGCCGATACTGCGCGACAAAAATATTTCGACATGTCACAGATAAACAAATCGGACGGTTGGATTCATTACTTTGCCTCTTGAAAATACATCTAAACAAAATTACTTATCAATCTGGGATCGATGAATTTATTTATTTATTTATTTTTATTAGTGTTTTACGCCGCACTCAAGGATATCTCACTTACACGACTTGTACCAGCATTATGGTAGGAGGAAAGAGGCCAGAGCCCGCGGGAAACCCACGACCATCCGCAGGTTGCTGGCAGACCTTCCCACGTACGGCTGGAGAAAAACCAGTGTGAGGTGGATTTGAACTCACAGGGACCGCATTGGAGGGAGGTTTCTGGGTCATTGCTCTACGCTGGCACGCTAACCGACTAGGCCAAGGAGGATCCCCTAAACGTTATGAGTGTTCTCAGTAATAAATTTACTTTTTATCTGATAATTGTTGTACGATATAATCAAGAATTTTTTCTCGATCGATGGTGGTCAGTTTTATCCATAAAAGAAATCGGTATAACCACTCGCCTTGGCGATGTACCGAATAACTTCCTTACATGTGAGGGACAAATAAGCACACCAAATTTATGACTGGTAACGCGTGTTTGTAGACCGGAGTAATAGTGGTTGGCCCGATGACGGTTTACTCACTCTACTCTGGTGTTCTCCACCCACAAATCTACATGTGAAAAATTCTTGTGTGTAGTGTTGAAAAAAAAACGATAAGCAATAAAGTAGGTAAATGTCGTGCTTCGTGGTCATTGCAAGGTAAGGCAATCTCTGTTTGTCCGAGTGAGTAAAGGCCGATGCCTAGGGCCATTCCGTCTTTTTACAAACACAGTCGAGTGCTCCATTCTTGTTCACCTTGTCAAGAAAAGACAAATTGTGCAATGTTTGTTTCATACTGGCTTGGATATCGCGGACTAGAGTCCTTTTGGGTAGCCTATGTAACAGAGCTTCCTTAGACCTATCACCAACTGAAGTACTGACTGAGCTAAAATAAGGTCAAATAAATACATGAAGTGACTTGTGCAATGCTATTTTTATATTACCTACACTCCGTATATGACGATAACGTGAAAGAGGCCTAGACTGAGACACACACCACACACAGAGGTGATCGGTGGTTTCGCCGGATCATACACGACAAGCTAAAAAGAGTGATTAGATGTTTCATTCTCAGATTGTTAAAAGGCACAGAATGTGAGCATTTACTAGTCGCACACAAACAGCCCAACTATAGACTTTTACTTATGTGGACGTATTTACAAGCACGACCTAGCCCTCAAACTAAGGGAAAACCTAGAAGAGCTCTTAGAAAATGACATCCACCCTCGAATGGATTCTGATAATTACTACCATGCTACCAGGTATGTGATCTAGATGTTTTTCACAAAAACGTAACTTTTCCACTTAATAACAAATTATTTGAAAAAGAGAAAATCGAATGACTAACAATCCAATTTGTGTCAACTAAGCTGAACATTGCCTAACCGTTATTATGTTTTACACGAGGGTCTCCTGTGATATAAATACCGCCATGATGGCGTCCATAGTAAGTTCATTCCCCTCATTCTTAGTCCATACATTGTTCAAATATTGACGAAGATATTCAAATAAAGGACGGACTCCTGGGCAACTTCACGGGTATCACGATGACTTCACGTGAGCCTTGCAACTGAGCCGTGCTGAATTTTACTGATTAGTAATTTAAAAAGGCATACAAACGCTGATATCTGAAGAACTATCACTCCTATTGTATAATCATGAATCTAGGCTTCCCAGAAAGGTATTACATCGACTAGAGGAGGAAACGTAGCTTAACCAACATTATAAACTTAATCAGGATGTGTAAAATTCTGACGTTTTGTATGTGCCAGATCTGCATCATATATATGACACCTGACTGAGGTAATGTGAGTGAAAGATCTCTAGATCCGTCAATCCCGAACCATTTGTGAGTGCTTTTCGTGTGGGCATCGAGCTCAATGGAAACGTGGCTTGCTCAATTCAGATATGACGTTTTAACTACAATGAAGACATCGACGTCTTTAGACTTTGTGCAGGTTACAATCACACAAATTTTAAAACTGTACCTTTCTTCCAATAAAATTATTTCGCGAAGCTAATAAGACTGCATGAAACCGTCGATGGCGTAGTAGTAAAATAACCAACACATTAAAGTGGCTAGATAGGGTGCACTGTTATAAAGCTACAGGTAAAATTACTAGTAAAGGACCAGACAATATGCTGTCACGTGTTTCCCCTGTAAAATAACCACTTTAATAGAGGCAAACTACCAGGTGTTTCAACTGTAAACTGATAACGGCCTTGCAACGGACCGTGCTTTGATACCTGCACAACTGAATGTATTCATGAATAAGGTGTCCTTTCACCATCCCGGATCCATGTGTGCGGAGAAAAGAAGGACGACGTCAAGAAATGTTCAGTTTCGTCTATTAGTGGAGCATTTGATCTGCCTGGTCTCGCCCAAGAGACACAGGAAATGACACCGTGTTTGTACTGCACAAGTGGTTTTACCCATTCAGTGAAGGGGGATATTTTCTTGAATCAGTTTTCCCATCTTCCACAAAAAGGCGTCAAAGACAGATTCATCTGCAATCACATGTATTTCTTCGGAGCTGTGACAGGAGACCTTCAACTCAACGAAAGTATACACATGTATGTAACTACGAACTGTAATAACAAAACGTGTTGCTACCTGCACAGAATAAGTATATAGATTTTTAAAATGGTTATTTGATTGATTGGTTGTTTCAATTAAGAGAAAATTATGAGATATTTAACATGAAAATGAACAAGGAACAATTTCTCAAATTCTCTCACCTGGCTCGTCACAGCGGTGATATTGTGGTGTGAAATAATAAATCCCGTACGTGTAAATCACGTGTTTCTAGTAGTACGAATGTTTTACCGTTAAAGCGACAACAGTGAGCAAACCGTTGCAGAAATATCACACTTGGTGTGGTAGAAACACCCACTTTTAACAGTATGACACGTAGATCCCTCACATAATCCCAATACTTTTATCTTAACAGTGTGTTCAGGCTGTGCTGCTGGGTTGTACGGTCCCTCATGTCGGACAAGTAAGTTATATTCCTTTATTAGGACTACTCTAAAAACGTGAAAAAAACAGCTTGAAAATGTTTGGCGCTTCTGTGAAGTAATTCCCAATCACACAGATAACCACCAAACTTTATATGTAGATACTATTCAGTCGTTTACATCATTGCGTACAACATTGATAATAGTCTCATCTTACCGATCACACTTTACACGTGGATACCGATTACTGATAAAATTGACATTCTACACATAGATACAATTCAGGCTTTACACATAGATACCCGTCACACATTACACAGTCATAAACCCCAGTCTCATCTTACACAAAGCTACCGGACAGACGTTACACAAAGACTCAGCTCATACTTTGCCGATATAGATGCCAGTCATACTTTACACATAGATATCGGTCTCCCTTTACAAAAACGGGTTACATGTATTGTGCAGTAACATTTAGGCTGACAGCTGCAATGCAGAATTGGTGATAAGACGGATGAATATGTCTTATGCATTACGTTTTTCTTCTACATTCAATATTTTTGCTATTAATTCTACATGTGATTACAGTATACCTTTTAACTTATAACCGAAACCTGAGCATAGCTCAGAGGCAATTACTCTCCCCCCTCCCCACCTTTTCACCACCGAATCATCACATTATGCTGGAACCAGGGGATTTGATACCAATCAGGTGTCCATGTTAGTTAACAAATTACACTGGACTCCTTTCCGTGAAAATGCATGAATAGACAACGCTGACACGAGCACAACTTTCCCTTTTTTCACAAAACCTTAACGTTAGAGTAATACGAAGTGTCTCGCCCTAAGATTACAAAAAGTTTGTTTATTTCAGAAAATGTGGCATTGAACAGACCAACAAGTCAATCTTCTAACTACGATAATACGCAATTTTTTTCTCGCAATGCTGTGGATGGGAGGAAGGGTCATGATCTGTTTAGCACTCCATGTACTCACACGGCAGTAAAGTCCGGTCAGTTCTGGGAGGTCACGCTGGATGAGTCATACTGGATCTACAGGTTCACCATCTACAACAGAAATGGAAACTGTGATGGCGGGCCGTGTAAGTTTGGTATTCTTATCTCAGGAGAGCAGTTGAATACACGAACAAGCGGGTTACATGTCTAATACTGACCATAGTTAAAAGTCATACTGGATCTACAGGTTCACCATCTCCAACAGATATAGAAATTGTGAAAGCTCAACTGAATGTGAGTTGTATTTACGTATTCTCATCTCAAGGCAGCAGTATAATATAGAAAAAAGAAACATATATGCGTATAATACATACAGTAGCCTGGATCCCCCAACCCCGTAATGTTGACCACTGTCATAAAAGTGAAATAATCTTGAGTACGGCGTAAGACACTAATCAAATCAATAAATACGTACAAAAGTTAAAATTCCAAGAAAGTTGTGTGGATTCAACATGGGACTCAGTCGTAGACCTGAGCATTCATATGTTCATTTCTTTATTGTTGGAGAAATTTTTATTTTAAATACAGTTCTCAGTTCACAGTTGCCTTTTATTCTAACATTATTCCACAATGTACAAGTTTAGCAGTAAAAAATATAAAGATTTGTTAAAAGATAATCATATGGCGAAAGCGGCAAATGTTCACGGTAGTTCTAGACTGCAATTCTGAAAACCCACTTTCTTTCCAATCTTTTCAGCGTTGTGCTTTTTTCGTGTTACAAAATTCGGATTGTAATTACCATGATCTCCTTGGTCAAAATAAAGTTAGAGTTAACCCATTTTGTCATTATTTCTACATTAGCTCGATTCTCAATACGTAGAGTGACGTATGTCCCCAATACATATTAGCACATGCCTTTAAGCAACCCGACATACATCTAGTACTGTACCAGAGTATCATGTAGTGAAAATATCATGTTTCCGGTATGTTTTGAAATAACATAATGTTTCGTTTTTTCTCTGTTTGCTTGAGTTTAACGTCTTCGTCAAAATTAACCCAGTCAAATCACAGGAGTGTCACAATATGGCAAGAAAGGCCAACTTACATGTATTTCTAATGTAACAATGGACTAAAATAAAACACTTCAGTAGGCACGTTGTGTGAGATCTTGAATGTAGAAAATAGAAAATACTTTATGCAATTTCTGGGCTCTGCCAGCAACCTGTGAATGGTAGTGGGTTTCCCCGAGCTCTGTCCTGTTTCCTGACATCATAATGATGACCGCCGTCGTATAACTGACATATTCTTAAACACGTCCTAAAACACCAATTAAATAAACAAATTCATGCAATACGTAATATCTGTTACCGCTATTACAACTATCAAAGCATGTTTATAGGTCACTCCCCTCCTCCCCGGCCAGAAAAAAATCCCGAGTTATTGTTTTCTATTGTTGTGTTATAGCTTGGCAAAGGACAAAAATGTCAACACGACATAGATAATGATTGCTTCAAATAGTTCTATAAGCTGCATGAAAGTTGATAGCGATGTACATCCTAGTTGTATGACATTGAGATTCTGCTTTTCTCCTCACACGGTCACTGTTACAGGCGGAGCCAGGCTGAACGAATTCACTGTGTCTGTGGGAAACGCATCCGGGGTTTATACTATATGCTATCAGGATGCCACTACTAATACTTCGGGCCCCGGTGACGTCATCAATGAGCATTGTACCCGTCCAGTTCAGGGAAATACTGTCAAGATATCCTTGTCATCTGCCTTACCGCTTACACTTTGTGAAGTTCTTATCTATGGTAAGTATCAACTTTAACTCCGCAAAGCATGCATTTTTCCTAAGTTTACATGTGTGCGAATTCCATTTACATATATAAAAGCACTGATGTAGCACTGTAGCACTAAGAGGCCAGTTGGAATCCTCTGGGGTATGAACTCATCCCCCAGGCTCATCCGCTGATGATGTTACTCTCGTTGGCACATTATCCCAGGGCGTGTTTCTCACTGACTGTTCACCAATGCCCTGTCACTCTCGTTGGCTGATCAGACCCGAGCTTTCACCCTTGCTGGTTAATCCTAGACGGGCTCTTACCCTCCTGGCTGAGAGATCCGCGCAGCGCGTTATTCTCGCTGGCTGATCTGCGGATGATGTCACTTTCGTTGTTCGATTTCCCTAGTGCGTGTTTCTTGCTGGCTGATACACCTTTGTCGTTACTTTTACTGGCTTATCCGCCTTGAGCGTTACCCTCAATGGCTGATCCTCCTATGGCTTAACTATCTGGCTCATCCACTTATTGTGTAACCCTCACTGACTGATCCTCCTAGGGCCTGCTTCTTGTTGAGTGATTCGCCCAATGCGGTAGTTTCGCTGACTTACCCGTCAAGAACGTTACTCTAGCTGGTCCTTCCGTCGACGATGTCGCTCTCGTTGCCAGATTTCACCAGGGCGTGAATCTTGCAGGCTGATCTGCCCACTTCCCCTCACGCATCACTCTCACTGGCCGATCTTTCCTTCCTGAGTAATAATTCAGGAAGAGCTACGCCCCGGTTGGATCAGCCAGCAAGAGTGACACCATGGTGGATCAGCCAATGAGAGCTCACCGTCACTTTCGCCGACTGATTCACCCCGTTCCTCACTCTGCCTGAGTGGTCAGCACTGGGCGTCTTCCTAGTGGACTGGTCTGCCTAGTGGGCTACTCTGGTTGGCTGATCCGCCCCGGGCATTACTCTCGATAGCTGACATCCATCAAAGTAGTTAGCCTTGCTCACAGATAAACCCAGGAAGTCTCTCTTAGTAACTGATCTTGCTCCCGAGAATTGATTTTCTCAAGGCTTTACTCTCGTCCGCCCAGTCCCACTCTCCCTGGCCAATCTCACCTAGTGAGTCGCCCAGAATGTCGCCAAAGGTCTAGCGTGTTCGAATCCAAATTTCAGCGGCTTTCAGAGTGTTTTGCGGACTGCTATAGTGTAAGTGGAAAGACTGAGAGCGATTCAAATCCCCAATCATATGTCCTTGTGTTCTGTGGATAGATGAGTTATGATCGACCTCGCCGTAAACCTGTTTCTATTGCTGACTTGCACGCGTAGTACGCTTTAAAACAATTTAAGACATCAATGAATTTACACAGATGTAACACCTGTAGTTATTTATCCTAGAGAGCAATTCTGAGCAGCTAAAATGGATGTGAAACGATCTTTGTGGCACAGACCGAAAGGACCCACGCACGTGGCCAGATTAAGTAATATGAAATAGACCCCTCACATCCTCCCATTTCCTCTCCAACAGCAAATTCAGGACAATGCCCCGAGGGCTGGGACGGACCTTCGTGTAAGAGAGGTAAGTTACAATACATAACTCATTGCTCTGTTACTCTAAAAACATAAGAAAAGATCATGAAAATATTTGAGTTATGTGAACTAATACCCGGTACATATAGATGGCGGTCAAATTGTACACCTTACGCACAATAGACCGTCACACTTGACACAAAGACGCTGTTCAAACTATACACGTATATACTAGTATAGCGTTACCAGTCACATTTTACACGTAGATATAGGCCACACTTCACACATAGAACCGATCAAACTGTAAACATGGATACCGATTACCGATATCAGTCATAATTTACACATACATACAAATTCAGACCTTACACATAGATACCGGTCACACATTGCACAGTCATAGATACCAGTCTCACTTTACACATAGATACCGGACAGACGTTACACACAGACCCACGCCACACTTTACACATATAGATGTGAGTGATACTTTACACATAGATACCAGTCTCATTTTACACCTAGCTACCGGACAGACATTACACTCATAACCAGGTCACACTATACGAATATAGATGCCAGTCAAACGTTACACACAGTTACCGAACAGGCATTATACACACATCCATGTCACACTTTACGCATAGGTGCTAAAATATTCTGTACATAGACATTGGTCACACTTTACACAGGCTGGATAGTTTGTAGTAACATTTAAGTTGACTGTTGCAATGTATGTGTCGTGAATTTGCCTTATGCATTACGTTTTTCCTCTGCTTTCAATGTTTTTGTTGCTCATTTCACATGTGATTTCCGTATATCTGGTAACTTGTAAACCGGTACCTGACTATAGTTGAGATTCAATTATCCGTCCCCTGACCTCTGAATCAATACATTACGCCGGAGCCAGGGCTTTTGATAGCAGTCGAGTGAGCATGTTAGTTTACATATTACGCAGACACCGCTTCGTGTAAATGCTCGGGAATGTATGAGCAGTTAAGGCTGACGCGAGCGTAACCTTCCCTCTGTCACAACACCTTACCATTAGAGCAATACGAGATCTCTCGCTCTACGATTACACAAAGTCTGTTTATTTCAGAAAATGTGGCATTAAACAGGAGGACAACTCAATCTTCTAACTACAGTGATACACAGTACCATTCTTGGAATGCTGTGGATGGGAAGAACGGGTCTAGTCTGGATAACACCCCATGTACTCACACGGAGTAGTGGGACTGGTCAGTACTGGACGGTCACACTGGATAAGTCATACTGGATTTATAGGTTCACCATCTACAACAGAAATGAAGATTGTTCTGAAGGACAGTGTGAGTCGTACCTACATATTCCTATCTCAGGAGAACAGTTTAATACATAAAGGAACAGGTTACATGTATAATACTGGCTATAGTTAAAGGTCATACTGCATCTATAGATTCACCATGTACAACAGAAATGAAAGTTGTGGAGGCTGATCGCAATGTGAGTTGTGCTTGTGTATTCACTTGCATCTCAAGGCAGCTGCTAAAGGTAGCAAAAGGCATGGTACACGCCTACAATACATTCAATAGACCCAGTTTCCTGCCACCATAATGCTGTGTAAAGTTTTCTAGAGCACGGCGTAAAACACCAATGAAATCAATAAATACATACAAAAGTGAAAATTCCAAATAAATTCTGTGCATTCAATGTGGGGCTCTTTCTTATACCTTAGCATTCGTATGTTCATTTCTTTATTCTTGGAGAAATTCTTATTTCAGGCAAAATTTTTAATTTATTTAATTTATCTTTATTCTAACATTAACCGATGATGTACACGTTTTCCAATAAAAAAGATAGACATTTGTTAGAAGATAAAAATAATATGCCGAAAATAGCAAGTATTTACGCTAGTTCTAGAA
Organism: Acanthopleura granulata; assembly: GCA_016165875.1. NCBI lineage: Eukaryota > Metazoa > Mollusca > Polyplacophora > Chitonida > Chitonidae > Acanthopleura > Acanthopleura granulata. The sequence continues at coordinate 118,050 of JABBOT010000040.1, forward strand.
CGCAGTTTCTCTATGAAATTCACTTTCCTTCCAATCTTTTCAGCGTTCTGCTTTTTTTAATTTTACAGAATTCAGATTGTAGTTATCATGGCCCTTTTGGTCAAAGTTAAATTGGAGTTAACCCATTCTGTTATTGTTTCTAAATTAACTCTAAATATTTAATGCGTGGAGTGACTTATGCCCCAAATAAATTTTAATACATCGCTTGAAGTAACCAGGCCGAGATATATCTATTCTCACAGAGTATCATATTGTGATAATATCATGTATGTGGGTGTATTGTGAAATGATATAGTACTTCTAGGCTATCAGTGATCTAAAATAAAACGCATCAATAAGCACATCATTTGAGTTCTTGAATACAGAAAGCAGAACATACTTTATGTAATTTATTCGGCCCCCGTGTCCGAGTATAGAGTAATGATCCAGGGGCCTCAGACCAATGCGGCCGCTATGAGTCCGGCTTTTTCTGTCTTTCTCAACTGTCTTCTTCTCCTCGCCGATTAGAAGGTCAGTTCGTGGATTTCCTCCGGGCTCTGTCCTGTTTCCTCCCATGCTAATGTTGACAGCCGTCGTATAAGTGACCTATTCTGAACACGGCCGAAACTACTAATCAAGTTAACAAATATATGCAATACCTAATATCCATCACCGCTATTACAACTATCACAGCATGTTTACACGTCACTCGCCTCCGCCCAAGTCAGACATAAATACTGACTTACAGTTTTCTATGGTCCTTTTGTGGCTTTGTAAAGGATAAAACTATCAGCACCATACAGATAACGATTGCTTCTATTAGTTCCATAAGTTACACCAATTAGCGGTATGAGAGTTGATAGCGGTACACATTCAGGTTGTATGATGTTCAGCTTCTGTGTAAATTTCAATTCTCACGGTCACTGTTACAGGCGGAGCCAGGCTGAACGGATTCACTGTGTCTGTGGGAACCTCGTCCAGGGCTTTCCCAAAATGCTATCAGGATACCACTAGCAGTTCTAACGGCCCCGGTGACGTCATCAGTGAGAATTGTACCCGTCCAGTTCAGGGAAATACGGTCAAGATATCCTTGTCATCAGCCTTACCACTTACACTTTGTGAAGTTTTTATCTATGGTAAGTATCAACTTTACCTCTGCAAAGCATGCATTTCTACTAACTCTACATACTTACCTCGTACGAGTGCAACTTATACAGTAGCACTAATTTAAATCGCCAGTTCGAATCCGCTGCCTGAGCATAGATGTAAGATAGGTCCATTACTTTTCTGCATGTTAACCAGCGTTTGTACTGTGTGCTTCTGCGGCCATAAGGTAAGTATTCCAATAAACCGGACCATATATATTCTATTTTTCGTTGTGTATGTTCAGCTAGATGTGATCCAAATGTTCTACTAGATTACACTTTTCTAGACGCTGATGAGTGCGTCTGTCTCGACTGGAAAATGGTCGTTAGTGAAGTTTGGTTGATTGCCAACGCACTTGTTACTCTTGTGTTCGTTGTGGTGTTGCGGATTTTATTGTTCACGTATAATTAAGTGATGTGTCATCTTGGTGAGTGGAAGAAAACACCTCTGTATTCTCAGAAGTGATCTGGGCAAAATTAGACAGATTTCAAATCGGACTCAGAAAATGTAACAATACCCTGAGTTCTTGAGATGGATTGTGACTACGGTGATATTCTAATTACAGTAAAACTGGTGTACAATGTGTACATCACCAAAAATAAGATACACCAAAAATGGAGAAATTCGAAGCGGAATGCATATATACACAGATATAAAGACGGGACAAATCTTTTGCAAGGATTCCATTACCGGAAAGCATCTTCATGTATACATGTTTAGGACCCCAAACTTCCGTATTAAACGTAATGTTTTAAAAGAAGATTTCTTCGATGTCGTAAGCTCCTTTCGCTGAACCGATGAACCTATCATTTCTATTGTGGGAAAAGTACACATCATGCAACTTGGAAATACAATCAGACAAGGTTAGGTTGGACGATGAAGCCTCACCGGAAGAATTCCTATAACACAACATGCATAGCCCAATCGAAATAGCGCGTTCCCAATTCTCGCAGAGCTGTCTTGGCATCGTGATTAATTCCACACAAAGGGTAGATCACATCACAGGATGCCATGTAGGTGAATGATTATATTGTCAGACTTGGGACAAGTGCCAGAGTTGACCGAGAGAGGCCAGCGATAAGCGTGTGTATGATACTCTTTCACATGAAGCTGTAAACGCAATACCTGCTCATATATCCGCACAAGTACATGCATGAATGAAGTAAGTGGTGATGGTAAGACAAGAGTTAATATATGGAGAGTGAGCAATGGCACTGTCATAGGTACTCAGCGCACCTGCTGGCTTAGAAAGGTCCGGACTTTGTCGGCAAACCCATGCAAAAATTTCACTGGCTGCTTTCCCAGAAAATGGACTAAGCTGCAAATGCTTATCGGTCATCGAACACTAGTGAGTGATTTTAACCACTACAGACATTAACATTCTCGAGGGGGGGGGGGTGTTTTGTTAATTTATTACGGGCTGTCTGAGCTTTTTACTGATGTACGGTTTCGAATGTGTTAAGAACAGCTCGGAGGAACGCCTTGTATACAGCCTATTGTTGAAGAAATGACGTTTTTTGTACTTTACGAATCGGTACATGTATTTGAGAACTGTGTTGGTTTTAAATTGCGTAAATGATGCGAAGGAGAACGGTGTTTTGGACAGTTTGCACCACAGGTCGTGACAAAATATTTTTCCACCGCAATGTTTACACAGACGTTTGTATATAAATGCTCTATCTCGACAACCAGCCGCTTTAAAAAGTCCAGCAGCCATCTCATTCTCCATTGATGATCGTCGAGATTGTAGAGGATTTGATGGTGTCCCTCGTGCGACTCATCGGTGTTTTCCTGGATACCGTAGGCCTACACCGTACACCCTTGCCAAAGCGGTACTCACCATTTCTTCTGCAAGCCGAGCCGCCATGCTTCTTGGATACCATTCTGATGGCTTTATGGAGTTCAACAATTCTAGGGCCCTCTGATGGAAAGTTCTGATTACTACAATGGTAATGGCATAAAAGACTCGAGTAGAAACTAAAGTTGAGAAAAATGCATTTGTACACCTTGTGAAAGCTCTCTCCCCCTACTTACCATTAGCATCACCTCTGTAAACTGTCTGCCCACATTTTGTACTTCAAACAAAAGATACGTGTTAGCAAATAGTACATACAACAGGACATACTGACAACAGGAGAGGAGAGAAGCCGGAGAACATAGGAGCCAAACTGTCTTTAATTAGATTGTTAGGAAAGCACACTCAACCGTAGGACGTCAGATATCGGATGTGTGACTGGGGTTAATGTTGTAATACCACCTGGACACTTTTATCTATCTGCTTTTAGTGGATGAAAACTCTGAAAAGTAGAACCCAGCGTCGTCGTGTTACGTCACGGCATTTGCAGATGCCTAGACGGCTGCTCTTTGTAACTCGACCCCTGTGTAAAACCTGACCCCGCCACTTCTTGGCAAAAAATTTAGCTTTGAAAGTCTTCTGATGTCACCGTTCTGATTGAAAAACAAACATCACACACAGGGGCCTAAATGGTCAATGTAAATAAAAGAAGAAAAACCTCACCGCCCCATCCTTAAACGCTACCTATGTTCATTCCTATATACCGCCCTCATTATATGTCTTAACAAATATACCCCTATTTCCAGTCATGTAATAACAACCTTTATCATTAAATTATGAAAAACGGTTGGTTTAATAGGATAACGGCAATAAATTTTACAACCATAATGATGAAGTATGATAATTACTCAAATCTTAGCATTCAAGAACCTTTTCACTCAAGTCTTTAGTTTTCATTTGTCAGTTATATATTAATCTCATTTTAAATTTTATTTTTGGCTATTTTTATTGTAATTATCACAGTGTGTGCAGACGGCTGGTACGGTGAGATGTGTGACAAGCAATGTGTATCGACTTCTGCATGCCTCAGATGTGACTCCGCGGGGAAAAGATGTGATGGTAAGTTTAGCCTCTACAAGTGTCTGTGTCTGGCCTCTTTGTCCTTGACTCTCAATTCAAATCAAAGATACTGGTAGTTTTTCGTTCAAAGGCCATAACATTTTCAGAACAAATAACACACACAAATCAACCTCAGTGGTAATTTTTAATGCTCTATCCGCCATTGTCCTAATGGAAACATCACCGGAGTAGTCTCCCTTGTACTAGGAAAAGCGCATCATGGGATCGAAATTTCCAAATCATAGCCGATGGGGTAGGAATATTTACCGCTGGCGTTAATATTTTGGTTCATTTCTCTGTACCGTTGGCAGTCATGAACGCGTTGTTCCAGCTGTGTCAGGGCAGAGGGTGTATAGTGATTTGTATGTGTGATTTGTTACAATTTGAAATGGGGTGAAATATCGATATATACATACCGATTTCTGTCAGTTACAATTATTTTCCAACACCTGTGATACATGTACCAAGTTTTAAGACATGACGACTAATCTATTCATAAAATATTGAAGATGTGCAAGGAATGTCTAGATTTCCATGGCAAATTTTACTCTTCTTTTACATGCGAACTCTTCTTATCTATTAATCGTCACCCGCTACACAACTCTTTCGCATTTTCCCTTATCAAGGGCCAGACATTCAGCACATGTAGTTAAGTACTGAAATATAAGTATAAACAACTTAAATCTGAAGGCTAAGGGGAACAAAGCCAAAGCAGCTGAAGAGCTCCCAGATGAGGATATTGACCACCTCTAGAGGAATCAACAACCCTCCTTCACTGATCAACACTTTAATGTCTATCAGTATCTTACCTTTTGGTCTGAGAAGGGGATTAGGGCAGCATAATTGCAACTGTGGTGATATCAGGATGGAAAGAGACAAAGATGGCAGACAGTTTATAATATACACTCAAGAGCGCCTAACTAAAACAAGGACCGGTGAGAATCAGAGAAGTCTTAGAAAAGAGCGTGTGCTACACTAGAGAACACAGAGAGAGACGCAGATGTAGATTACATGGAAGTTTTTCTTAACTGACCCATCTTGATTTGTGGATTTATTTACTCTCGCCTTTTTCAAATACCTGTATGTATTAGGATATAAATCTTCATTATTCCAACTGGTTGTAATGCACTTTAGGCCTATATTATGCAATAATGTTTTTTTCAGTTGAATATTTTAGCCGGAGTATGCAAAACTATATCTTTATGTGCCTACAATCTTACGTACCATACCAAACTTTGAGATTAAAATGGCTTGAATTGAAAGCTAAGTTCCACAATACTTACTATTTTGTTTGTTATCTCCCATTCATATGCAGAGATATTTAGTGAAGGTCAGCGATATTTTTTCCAGGCGAAGGCAATGAAAAACATAGATGATCAAATTCTCGGATCATATATCTACTTTAAAAGGAGCCCTCACTCTTGGGTTTTTTTTTCTATTTTACCCACAAGGAATATTCTAACAGAAAACCTGAATCCATGAAGACTTCAGATGATCCCTTTTTCCTTTCAATCAACAGTTTTAACCCATTACCTGGTTAACAGTGGTCCAATTGTCAAAACATGGGGATCAGCACGATCTACTTTATCATAAAGAACATGAAATCTAAAACAAACATGTCGTCTGACAAACACCTCTAAACTCCAAAAACTTAATGATACCAACATTCCTTTCAAATAAAATAATTCAGATATCAGGCCACATAAACATAAACAGTGTTAGCAATTATAGCACTGTGAACACCAATCAGCAAGCTACTATCTCCAGATTCCTCTCCAAAACAAATAAATCTGTAGTACCTGTGCCTTCCGCCCACACTTCTTCCCCTGATCATGCTGAGGTTTTAGAACAGCAGCCATATGAATCAAGTACAGCTGTAACATCCAGGCAATACTCACATGCTGACAAAGGCAGCACCTTCAACAACACTGTGAACCAGCCAGTCAAACCAGTGCAGCTTAAAGTCAGCAATGTGGTCCACCTTCCTCCAAGAAGTACCGATATCAGTCAAATATTGCCGCTTCCTAAAAATGACAGCTACAGTGACAGTTACCAGCTTGTGTTTATTTAGTTAGTTGTGATTATTTGTGAATAGAGGAAACAGACATTCCTTCAATGACAATAATTTGTATAGAGCAGAAGAAAATATAAAAATGATGCGTAAATCAGATGAAAGTGAATCAAACCTTATTTGCAAATACTGTTCTAAGTATTTTTTCAGGGGAAACAGGTATTTGAAATTATTTTTGTGTGGTTGGTATTTGTGAGCTGTTTTTGGTATTTATCTTCCCTGCATAACAAGTTTCTAAATAAGGATGTAATGCACGTCTAATGAATTTATTCGAATATAAATTTGTTGCTTATATCAAAGCAAATTTCTTTAGCCTGAGTTATGATAATATTTATGAACATGATGAAGATACAAATATGGTCCAAATCTAGGTTGAACACATTTGTTAGCTGGTCCTGGTGTAATTTCTATTCAAAAACTATTCATTAAATATATGTTAGGTTCATTTATAACATTATTACACAAAGGCTATATATACTGATCAAAAGGTGGTCCCTAATACCCACCATACAACAATTATTTTCAAGTTTCTTTTTCTCCTTAAAGAAAAATAAAAAACAAAATATCGAGGACCACATTTACAACTGACTTTTCGCATTCTTTCATCTGAACTTTCTGTCATTAGTTTGTTTTCTCAAACTTAATACTGAAATGCTGGACTGATTTATCCAAACTGGGCTTATTTATTTTATAACTTTATTTGTTGAAAACAGATAGAAGGACAGATTTCCTGACATATACTGCTATAAATGAGAATTGAATGAATGTACATAATTTAGTATATCTTCCATATAATAAGTAACAGCATCTCGTTTTTAAATCCAGCAGAGAAAGAGTCAACGATATCAAACTATTCTACAGGCTATATCAACCGACAGGTTTCTGTCTTCCAAACAGTTCTCGAAAAACCACGAAGTCTGACTCCAAAAAATGATATAGAATTCGTTGAGAAAAATACGATTAACTACACCAGGTCTACTTCAGGAGCGACTCTCCTAACAGGCACTGTGAGATGCATCCAAGTGTTGTCCAAATTGCTTGCTCTTAAATACAGGAGAGAAAAAAGTCAAAGATATCAAACTCGAAAAAATTAAAAAGTATTATCAAGGCTGTATCAACCGAGACTTTTCTATGTTCGCAAGCAGTCCTCAAAAGACCACGAAGTCTGAAAACATGAGTCAAAGGCCAACAAGAGCTGAGCATTTACTTCTTTGTGTATTAGAGGTAAACAAATTGTTTTCATGAGAAAAACATGTGTATTGGTGGTACGCATGGTTGTGTAGCACTAGTACACAAAAGTATATATGTTCAATTCTGCTGCAGTGCGTGTACCTGTCGTACACAGTCGTGCTTAGAGAGTACAGGTTAGTTGCTATGCAAATTACAAGGACCTGCGACTCTGAAAACCTGTCTGTCTGTCTTGTTTACTGGAAACAATTAGCTGATATCTATACAAACAAACAGTGGGACTATATAATAGAATACATCAAATAAAGAAAGATTCCACTTTAATACCCATCCACCCTTTAGTAATGGCATCCAACTTTTATCTACGATTGACAAAGTTGATGTTGTCGATTTCTTTCGATCCACTTTTTTAAATGTGCACGGTACTTCTAAAGCTTCATTAAAATATAACAATGAAAAAATATCAAATTGTGATATGTTGCCACTTTATTCTGTTCGGTGTTGCATCCTTAAAATCCCCTACATACTGTATACTCGAGGATAAGCAACTTGAATTTTGGTGCTAATCATTCTTCTGAAAAGAGCCAACACCCAATTATATCATAGACCATGCTATACAACAAAGTAGTTTACAGAGATGGTAGAGAGGTGTTTTAGCTTGTCTCGTGAGCAGTCTAATAAATACGTGTCAGATGGGTGCCAGTAGGTTAATCAAGCAAACAAGCGAAATTCGAGCCAATACAAGTGTATAACAGACTTAAGCACCGCTCAGCATTCTGCTTGTTCAGAGAAACAGCCAATCGCGCAAAATGAAGTACTGGGGGTTAAGAATACAACCAGCATGTAATTATACTTGTCCAGAAGCTCAGATCAGCCCACAATCTCCTTATATATATGTCAAAATTGTGAAGGCGTGAAACTTCCTCTACTTCCAGTATGTCAAGCGGGTAAATGGGGAGAGGACTGTGAATCCAGCTGTGGCCATTGTTATAACGGGACTGCTTGTGACAAGGCCTCTGCGGAGTGTACTCCGTCTGCTGGAAATCCTCGCTGTTCTGCTGGGTATAAAGGCATGAACTGTGATATTGGTAAGTCACTGTTCGCTTGTGCGAATTCGCCTCTATCTATAAGGTTGTGTATGCTGGACAAAGAGCAGATGTTCTCTGTAAATTATTTCCGCTCACTGACCATTAAAATCTCCCTTTTCTAGCGACTTCTTTGAAGGCCAAAATTTTGGAGAGGAATTTGAATACATCTCAAACACTTTTTTTTTCTTTTTCATATAAAACATTTGAACAAACTGAGGCTTTGGCGGCTATAGAGTTGTGACGTTTTTGTGACATCTGCATATATTCTAACAATATTTAGGACATTTAGTAAGGACAACATGCCATGAACCTAGCTTACCTGTAGCCCCAGGAGGAACTTACCGCCACGATGGCCTGGTAGATAGAATGTCGGGAGATCCGTAACGATCCCGGGTTAGGTTAGGTCGGGTCATACCAAAGACTTTGAAAACGGTACTTTTAAATAGTACCTTCCCTTGGCGCGCAGCACAGAGATCTTAGAACAAGTACACAGGACTGCTCATCCCGGTGGATAACAGACTTACGCAAATGTTTATGTTGCCGAATTCTTTCGATCCACTTTCTTTTAAATGTTTACGGTACTTCTAAATCTTCATTAAAATAAAACAATGACATATAATCAAAATTGTGATCTGTTGCTACTTCATTCTGTTCGGTGATGAAACCTTAAAATCCTCTATATCCTGTATACTGGAGGATAAGCATCTTGAATTTTGTTACAAATCATTCTTTTGAAAAGAGCCAACTCCCAGTTATACCATATACTGTGCTATACAACAAAGTAGTTTTTAGAGATGGTAGAGAGGGGTTTTAGCTTGTGCCGTGAGTAGTCTAATAAATTTTGTGTGTCAAAATGGTGAAGGCGTTGAGCTTTCCTCTACTTCCAGCATGCCAAGGCGGTAAATGGGGAGAGGACTGTCAATCCATTAAAATCTCACTTTTTTAACGGCTTCTTTGAAGGCAGAAATTTTGGAAAGTACCTTGAATACAGCTCAAACACTTTTATTTTGTTTTTGTGACGTCTGCATATAGTCTAACAATATTTGAGGTATTAACTAAGTACAATATGCCACTCTGTCGTGTATATATATATATATATATATATATATATATATATATACGTTCTAAGGTTTTCTCGCCGTCATGTGATTGAAAAATTGTTAACAACCCCAAGCATGCATACATACATAGAGGCACAAAGAAGTACCACAGGTTCACAAACAAAAACAAAATTGAAAATTTTCGTCTTTCTGTACTAGAGGTTTACAATTTGTGCACTTCGGAAAAAAACCGTGTGTAATGGTGGTACGCAAGGTGGTGTAACACAAGTAAACAAAAGTCCGTGTGTTCAGTTTTGGTACGGTGTGTGTACCTCTGGTACACAATCGTGCTTACAGAGTACAGGTTCGTTGCTTTGCAAATTACAAGGATCTGTGACGCTGAAAGGTGCATGTGTCTCCTGCACAAAATGAGACGTAATTGCGAAATTTTCGGACGTTTACGGGAAGGAAATAACTGACATCTATGGCAAGCAAACACTGGCAAGAAGTAATAGAATACGATTCCACTTTAATATCCACCCACCCATCAGCAATGACATCCACTATTTATCTATCGTCGACAAAAGATGATGTTGTCCAAAGATTTCGAGCCATTTTCTTTTAAATGTGTACGGTACTTCTCAAACTTTATTGAAAATGTAATAAAAACAGTTAATCGAAATTGTGATATCTGGCCACTTTATCCCGTTGGGTGATGTTGCATCTTTAAAATGCTCTACATACTGTAAACCCTAGAATAAACACCTCGAAAATTGGTGCACATCATTTCTTTTAGAAAATTGCCAACTCACAATTATACCATTACCATGCTATTCAAAGAAGTAAATTTTTGAGACGTTCCAAACGATTATTAAATGGTGGCGTGAACAGTCTAACAAATATGTCATAGATAGGTGCCAGTAGGTTAATCAAGCAAACAAGCGAAGT
>JABBOT010000040.1:362063-509337 GCA_016165875.1 Acanthopleura granulata
CAATGATCAGTACTATTCGCTGATTTCCAGTGGTCATTGATTTAATGAGTACAACAACCTTGCAACTGTTTAGCTTGTAATGGTGAAAGCAGTGATCAGTACTATTCGCTGATTTCCAGTGGTCATTGATTTAATGAGTACAATAATCTTGCAACTGTTTAGCTTGTAATGTTGCAAGCAGTGACCAGTACTATTCGCTGATTTCCAGTGGTCATTGATTTAATGAGTACAACAACTTTGCAACTGTTAAGCTTGTAATCATGCAAGCAACGATCAGTACTATTCGCTGATTTCCAGTGGTCATTGATTTAATGAGTGCAACAATTTTGCAACTGTTTAGCTTGTAATCATGCGAGCAGTGATAATCGTTGTTTGAGGATTTTCAATGTTCAGTGTTCATTGATTCAAAACTGAAATAACTTCGAATTAGGATTCGAATGTCTGCAAATCATTACTTACAGAACCGAAATTAAATATTGCTACTGTGCACAGATTTGTAGCAAAAAATATATAGAAAATATGCATCGATAATGCTGGGACTTAATAAATATGATGAATCAAGTGGAAAATCATGCATAAAATAATAAGCAGAGAAAAATATGCCGCCTTCTCGTTATATGATTCCTTAACTGCGTACTTCGGTGCACACTGATTGGTGGATACATTCGCAGTGCACACTGATTGGCGGATTCATTTGCGGAAACAGACTATCTGACGTTTCCGTTTTTCGATGATTGTGTAGTGATGCAATCTGGTAAAAAGGATTTTCAGTGAAATGCTTCAGGCATATGCCTTCTGTTTTGGGACAAGGTAAATATCAAGCCTATACATCCAAACTTCTGCGTACCGTTTACATGTGAGCTGTTTGTACTTTGACTGAGATGAAAGTTAAGAACGTCATGTATCCACCCTTTATATGGAAGAGTCCATCTTGGATAAGCCGTCGCAGATTCAAGATGGCAACATGCATGTGATATGGTTCTTGTCTGTCCCATGCATTCTGCACCAAACAATCGACATGCCTGCTGGAACTGACAGTAATTGGTCGTGATTTGCAGACGACAAATTAATCCCCACAGTTGTGCAGTATTGCCTTGTCTACTTCGTTTATTTATTTCACTGGTGCTTAACGCCCTTCTCAGCAATATTTCACTTTTACGACATCGGCCAGCGTTATGCTGGGAGGAAACCGGGCACAGCTCGGGGAAAGCTCACGATGATCTACATGTTGCTGACAGACCTTGCCACGAACGACCGCGGACCTGCTGTCTCTTTTCATTAGCATCCGTTCAGCAGCCAGTCAAATTGGCTACAGCAAAGACATGTGAACTATTCCATTGCCCAGTGGCAGATTTCTATCGATATACTTCTGATAAAAGTAAAACGACATTGGCTTGTTATCAAACCCGGATTAAAGAAAAACCAAGCCAGTGTTGATAATCAAAATACAGACAGATACTGCGAAGCCATCTTCACGCCTATTGATAAACTATACTTACGCTGATATAAATGTTTGACGGCATTTGAGAGAAGCACAAAGAAAAATTGAGACGAATGCGGACAAAAGTGAATTGTTACTAAGTGGGCAATGACGGCGTAGAGATAAACGCCTTCCTGCCAGAGGTTTCCGGGTGTGAAAGAAGTCCGGCAGTCACAAAGGGAAATGTCTATATTTTTTCTAGAAAGTACCACACAAAAGGGAAGAATAAAAGTGAATGTTGGCTAGCGTGGAGTAAAGCGACCAGTAAATCTTTATGGTTATGGCTCTGCACAGGCCAATCAAGAAATCAGAATCGACGGTTCCAAATTTTTTTCCTAAACAATAATGACACATTGAGCTTGTGGCAGTGTAGTTAAAATTCAAATTGAAATTATCGCCAACGCAAGTCCCTTTGGAAGACAGGCGAGCCTTTTTTAACAGTTTGGTGTTAATTGGACTATGACAATAAAATGCAGATAAGGGAAACATGTTGTCGTGCTGAAATTACCATTGGCTACAGTAAAACAGTGGTTTGTTGACTAATTGTTGTTGAAGGCCATGCTCAAAAATGTTTCATTAATACAATATCGGTCAGTCTGATGGGTGGGTAGAGGAAACCGGAGTGCCCTGCGGAGTAAATCACATATATGTTTTCGTTTTGTTACACCTGGAAACTATAACCTGTCTTCGCCGAAACCTGAGAACTTCATTTCTGTCGATACCTGAGAACTATCTATTTTTGCAGATGCCTGAAAATATACATCTTTGACGGGGGTAAACTCGAGAAACAAACATATTACTTAAGATGTTTCTTTTTTTTCACTGGCGATGCCCGAAAGCTATGATTTATCTTGGCCGAAATCTGAGAACTTTATCCATTTTGCTCGAAATCTGAGAATTGCTTCTATGAAGCAACCTGTATTTGTCTTTGCCGACGCTTAAAAGTATATATTTTTTGCGATACCATATAGCTATAATCTATCTTTGTCGGCAACAAAATCGGCAAACTTATCACGTATTTGAGCAGTATGAAAAATTTCGACTTCTTCTCTATCAGCTAAAACCTGGTTTGAGATCAGACTTCTTCACCGCAGAGTAATTTTTTTCTAATTTGGCTGCACGTCTGTATTTATCTATCAGATGAATAAATGAAACTAGTGTCAACCAAAACAATATACTATCATAATTTGATTTTCCACAACATACAACGGCTGAAGCTCAGTTTTTTTATGTTGTTTCGCATAATGCGCATCAGCCCTGGAAAAATAGTCCGTCTCAAGTGGCAGAGACACAGCTGGTGACTGTTCACATGAAGAATAGCGGGCTGCAGCAGCTGAATTCTCACCATGGCCGCTCTAGGGCCAAGACGAGGTGCTTGTTACAATAAATGTCAACAATGTGAATCCTTATAACGTATGTCGTCCACCTGCTGCTCTCTTCTGATGAGCGGCTTAAACACAATGTTGAACATACATCCTCCAAGCACATTGGTAGAGCCGATATACAAAGCCTGAACAAACATTACTTGCTATACAATCTGCTCTATTTTCTCGGCGGGACGTTGATCTTTTTTGTTGTAAAGTATTATTTGCGCCCAGAACGGAACACTCTAAGAAAATTATTTCATCGGCTTCCAAACTAGTGCACTACTTATATCCAATCGTAAATAGGACATGGTTTAAAAAAAAAAAAAAAAAAAAAAAACATTTGTATGATGTAAAATGATGATAAACAGCCTCGTTTGATTGCGCAGTGTCATACCCTAGGTGTCGCAAAAGTGCATGTGCAACGTTTCCTCATTGATTTTCGCAGGCACGCACCAACACGGGTGCATGTAATCCGATGCCAGGTCAATACGTTTATACTTAGGCCTACAGCTGATACTTTTTTCTCAACTACCCTTTTTGTAGAATATTTACAATATTTTGCTCTATGGCAAAATACAGCAAAATATAGTGCATACAAGGAGATTTTATATACAGTCACTACCCTTGGAAACATAAAGGATCCGCTCATATAAAGCTGAGGTAATAATGTTGTTCAGATGGGAGAAAAAATATTATCGTGCGATTCGTACAAACGACAGATCGTGAGAGTGTTCTATCCGCAGCTCGTAAACTACCACGGTATAATGGGTTCAGTGTCCTGGCGGACGTCCCAACTCCTGTGGCCCACCGACTTTATGAACTGTCGTCTGAGATCCGTGCCATGTCCACAGAAGAACAGAACAGACACAAACTGCAAATACATTAAAGATCCTCCATCCGTGAGGATCACTCCAAAGTGAATCTGCACATACCCAACTGACTGACGTTATATGATTATGGAAAACTGTGTCTACCCAGCACGATGACATAAAATATACTCCTTTTGGACTGCCTAATTATGAGTAGCCGACGTGCCTCATGCCTTTCCTCATCGACTGCAAAGGCCATCAAATAATACATATAATCTTATGTTTACCAGACAGCTGAACTGTGCAGAAACAGTGTGTAAATATCCTTGACCGTGGTTCAGTCGGTTAGCGCGCTAACGCAGTGCAATGACCGAAGCCTCCCACCAGTGCGGTGGCTTCCTCTCCGGCCGTACGTGGGAAGGTCTGTCAGCAACCTGCGGATGATCGTGGGTTTCCCCGGGCTCTGCCCAGTTTCCTCCCACTATAACGCTGGCCGCCGTCGTATAAGTGAAATATTCTTCCGTACGGCGTTAAGGACCAATGAAATAAATAAATCTCCAATTTATTATATATCAGACTTCGCTGTATCATTGGCAGAAATTTGTCACTTTCCACAACGACCAAGCCAGTTAACTAGCTAGGGAAATTAGCTATATTTGAGTCAAAGTCTTCATGATTTATATCTTATATTTAATTAAATGAATTAGTGATTGATATGACCGATACAGGAAATTTACTAGGAGACATGGAGAATGAAGGTGCCATTCTTTCACTGACTTGACCAATTGCTGTTATTATAGTATTTTTTTAATGAAAAATTTCATATCCTCTATACATTATTTAGCACCTATCCTATTTAGCACTCTCGCATTAAAATGGGCTGATAATTTGTATGCAACAGAAGCGTGCATCAATGGATGACGAAGGCTCAGAGAAACAACCGGTTCCTGTCTCAAACTCCTTTCCTTTCTTTTTTTGCCATTTCACGAGGTCTCTGAATTACTAAACCCCACCTCTGTACATGTTGCTCATCCAACTAGTACAGGCTTGGACTTCCTTGATAGTCTGTGTTTTAACCCTCTTGAGTTAGGGGATAATGATCAAAACAAGTGTAACACTGATGATAACGGATACGAAATTCACCACTGGTTTCATTTGATACCAAGTGTTACCAATTGAACCATCCTATTAATGCCTCTGGTTCATTGAACACCTTTTTGTGGAGGTCTATGTACCTCACCCTAAGACATTATTGGAGTACACAGTAATCTTTATACGTATTTGCTGAGTGATTTGGGCTCTACTTTGGCTCAACGTCTGTGTGAACCATTATAAACTTACATTGAGTAAGGCGTAAAACACCAATCAAATAAAGAAATAAATGTAAACTTAAACACGAATTTCTCTTTGTTGATTTGGATTGGATTTCGATAAAAAGCTTCAAATAAAATTTGTCTTATGGAATCAAAAAATTAAGGCAACTGTAGACGATGAAACTGGTTATACCAGATACATTTGGTCCTTCCCGGTGTTCGCATTCCACATGTAAACTAGAAAAAATATAACTAATTTTAATCAAATATATAACTTGTTCTGAAAAATGCTTAAATTCGGATCTCAAATAAACGATCACACGCGCAGAAGATGAAACGAAAGCAGAACATTATTACTGGGTGGACAAATGGCAATTTGTCTCCCGATCTATATTGCATTGTAGTAACCATGGTAACTATGCTATCGCCTATTCCCTATGTTGACGATTTGGGGTGTCCATATAACACTTCTTCCATACACACAAGTGACTTGCAGTGTAGGTTATAAACATGGATATGTATTGCATTACTTTATGTGTACCACATCGCCCCAATGCATACTACAAGAGTTGTAAACGATAAATAAACGTTGTATCATCTGACTGTAAATATCTTTTGCAGTCCTCCATCCCCGCCAAAGTAAAAGAAAAACAAAACAACAACAAACAAGTAAAATGTCAAAATTTATAAATTGCATCCTAATCTACTTTACATCGTGTTCATTTATACATTAAAGATTTTTTTTTTATCTTTTTTTGTATCATTCATGAATCCATATTTGTATTACATGATTTTATTCAATTTTTCTTTCTAATTACGTCTTGTCATTATCATGGAAAACTGTTGAATGCTTTCACTTGCTTGAATCCGTCCTAATTTTTATATTTTCTTAGTTGGTTTAGTTCGTTTGTGTTATTTGTCGTTTTTGGAAACTGGTCTTGAGATTATTGATCCGGAACACCCATTTTGGTTGACGGCTGGAATACGAATGTCGGTTTTGTCTAAATCCTACATCTTTGCAAGGCAGGTCATAGGACACGGAGGTGTGCAGACGTGGTATCGAGAACCAGCCCATTGTGAGGTTACCTCTACACTACCTTTGCTAATTCCTAACCCTGTATATATGTCTTGTATATATTCGAGCTTGTATATATTATAACACATAAGTTTGTAGATACTTCCCGTACTTCCAGATACTATTTAACCAGGATTATTTATCGGAGTTGAGGCCGACAGTGGCCGGTATTTGGCCATATTCTCCCACCCTCTCTCTCACGCTTTGTAATTAGGTGTGTGTGCCTCGTGTTTGAGTGCAAGTCTTCAATCGCAGATTCTTACGTGTAGAAGGATACATAGCACCATTAGACTGATAGCGGCTTGTGGGACTCTCAGAACAAATATTTGTATGTATATAATAAATACCGTTGGGAAATCTTCATTTAGAATAGGGCTATAGTCTGCTATACCTTACGTATAGCGATAGGATTGTACTTTTAGAGCAGCCTGTACTTGCACTGTCACTCTGCCATACTAACAGAGCGCCTATCGTTGTGTCTCTAGCCCGGAGCAGCTCCCGGGCGACCCCCTTTGTTCTCTTGTAACAGTCATTACGTAATAACCCCCCTTGTCCGTGCGCACCTATATTTCTGTATTTACCCACACTAAAGCTGCAAGCATGGACGACCCCGAGGGGAGTGAAGAAACCTCAATGGAATTTGTACAGACCAGCTCTGCAACTAAACGCAGTCGTGATCTCTCTGCAGAACGTACCAACTCAGATGGAAAAAAGATAAGACAGTCGAGTCAAAAAAACAACCAAAACAACCACAATGTTATAATCACCTCCAAGGGAGGTCTACCCATTTCGGCTTGGAATAATATAAAGTTTGGTCAAGCTTTACAACAAGCTATAGGTAACGTCAAGGAAGTCAAGAAGTGTGGTAGAAAAGACCTACTGATTGTATGCTCAGGTCCTGCACAAACTAAAAAAGCCTTAAGCTTAACGACACATATGGGAAGTGATGTACAATGCCGACTGCGGTCATCGGCCATGTCTGTTCGGGGAGTTATATACAGGGTGGGTGAAGAGTTGACAGAAGATGACGTTCTAGGTGCCCTAAAAAGAGTAGGTGCGTAAAAGTTGAAAGAATGTTTAAAGGAAAGGAAAAACTTAAAACATCGTGCATGTTATTAGCCTTCGACCTGGAGGAGCTGCCCACGGAAGTTACGCTGGGTTATGAAATTTTCCCAGTCAAACCATACATACCGCCTGTCCTTCGTTGCTTTAAGTGCCAAGCTTACGGACACATCTCTACTTCTTGTAGGGGAAAGCGAAGATGCCCGAGGTGTTCGGGTGACCATGACTTTGAACACTGTGACAATTTAGATAGGCCATTATGTGTCAACTGTGGCTCTCCTGGTCACTCGTCAGCGTACCTCGGGTGTCCATACAGGAAACAAATAGGCAGAGCCCAATACATCCGGGTGACTCAAAAGATCCCGTTCTCTGAAGCTTTAAAAAATGTGCAGTTTAAAGACAGACAGCCGTACCGAGAGTCCCGCAGAAAGAGCGCTGTTAGAAGGAGAAGACACCACAGCCCCACCTCCAGCACAGCAAACTACAATACAGCCCATAACTGAGTTTAAACGTATCAAACCCGTCATGAAGTCTACTTCGACCCAAACTGAAACCACCTCCTCCACACAGACAGAAGATCTGTCCGTTAATATGGCCACTCGCATCATTGCCTTATTTGCTGAAATTATGCTAAAAATCTTTGACCTGAGTGACAACAAGACCTTCGTTTCAGAAATACTCTGCATCACCCAGGCACGTTTGGGGCCTGAACTAGTCAACTTTCCCAGTCTAGCCCCTATGTTGAACAATTTAGCGGAAAGTATCCATACATAATGTATACTTTTACCAACATGAATCTAATTTATGTCTTGCTTTCTTTCTTAACAATGGCTTTTCACCTACTTCAATATAACGTACGAGGCATTGGTACACACGGGCAAGAACTTAAATTCTACATTTCTAATATAAATCCTACGCCACATGTCATATGTTTGCAAGAAACATTCTTAAAACCACACCTCAGTTTCACCTATCCCGGTTACTCTATTAGTAGAATCGACAGGCATATAAGGGAAAAGGGAGGTGTTGCCATATTACTTAAACATGGACTCTCATACTCTGAGATAAAAATTCCTCAACTTAAGAGTATCGAGGCCCAGTGTGTTAATATATCTAGATCTTCTGGCCCTGCTGTCGGTATCGTAAACATCTACAATCCTTCCAAACATGTCGAACGGGACGATCTTAACATAATTATGTCTGTAGTTAGCCCATCGTTTATTCTATGCGGTGATTTTAATGCCCACAGTCCGATTTGGGGATCTTCTAACACTAACTGTAATGGGAAAATCATCGCCGATTTTATCGACGACTACAACATTTGTGTACTTAACGACGGGACGGGCACTCGGATAGACCCCCACTCAGGCACTGTATCCCACCTTGATCTTACACTATGCTCATCAGACATAAGCTTATCATTCGACTGGTCAGTCGATGTGACGTCTCCCTGTGGCAGCGACCACCTCCCTATTTTCGTCTCATGCCAGTTTACTCCCCACGTTAATGAAGTCGGTCAACCTTCTAGGTGGAGCACCAAACGTGCAAACTGGTCTGTCTACCAGAAAGAATGTATAAAATCCTTCTCCGAGGTATCCATTCATAAAGATGTAAATATATTTTATGACAATATTGTCAGCGCAATTAATACAGCAGCCGCTAAGGCTATGCCCAAGACAGTAGGAGGAACTTTCCCAAAAATGCCCGTCCCTTGGTGGAATGAAGATTGCTCTAGAGCTATCAAGGAACGAAAGCGTCTTAAAAACCGTGCGCGTAGAACAAGGCTTTACGAAGACATCATCCTATATAAGCGTGCTAAGGCCGAGGCGCAGCGTACAATCAAGCGCAACCAAAGAGAACACTGGCGTCAATTTTCTTCTAATTTGAAAGAGCACACGCCTTTGAAATCAGTAT
Organism: Acanthopleura granulata; assembly: GCA_016165875.1. Lineage (NCBI taxonomy): Eukaryota > Metazoa > Mollusca > Polyplacophora > Chitonida > Chitonidae > Acanthopleura > Acanthopleura granulata. The sequence goes on from JABBOT010000040.1 coordinate 371,084, forward strand.
GGGCCCAGATCAAATCCATAACTGGGAAAAGTAGATTCGTCTCTTCTCCAACTATTGTTCAAAATGATGTTAGTTATGTCACTAATGCTGATAAAAGCAACGTATTAGCTGATAGTTTTTCATTTGTCTCTAGCTCCTGCAACTACCCACCAGACTTCATTTCTCACAAAGAAGGCACTGAAGAACTACACCCCTTTACTAACATTATGCCCGAGGATACGCCAATTAATGATGATTTCTCTCTCTTAGATTTAAAGCAGGCCATTTCAACATCTTCGGAATCTTCCCCAGGAGAAGACGCCATTACGTATTCTATGTTACGTAATCTACCGGAGCAATGTATCGTACTTCTGCTTCTCTTATACAATACCATGTGGGCTAATATGAAACTTCCTTTCCAGTTGAAACAGGCCATTGTAGTCCCTATACCCAAGCCTGGTAAAGACCCCTCTGTTCCCTCGTCATACAGACCTATTGCCCTCACTACTACTCTGTGCAAAGTGATGGAGAAGATGATAAATAGCCGACTGATGTGGTACTTGAATAAACATAACATTCTTAGCCCTGTCCAGAGCGGTTTTAGAAACAGGCGATGCACTGCTGATCACGTCATTACCCTGGAGAACAATATTCGAAACTCCTTGTGTAATAAAGAATATCTATTCGCAGTATTTTTAGACATAGAGAAGGCGTATGACATGGTGTGGCGTACGGGAGTATTAATTAAAATGGAAGGAATGGGTATTGCGGGAAGAATGTTAGGATGGGTTAGGGATTTTCTCACTGACCGTTCCATCAAGGTCAGAGTTGGCCGGGACTACTCCAGACCAGTGCCCATTGAGAACGGAGTGCCCCAGGGCAGTGTCTTGTCCCCAACTCTATTTAATATTGCTATCAATGACCTACCCGGTGTCCTGTCATCTAAACTTAAATGTACTCTATTTGCCGATGACAAAGCCATGTGGTGCATTTCGAGAAACCTCAAGTTATGTACCAAATATATCCAACAGGGTTTGGATGATATTGTCGAGTGGAGCCTAAAATGGGGGTTTAAGTTCTCGTCTGAAAAAACAGAAGCAGTTATATTTACCAGGCGGGCCATAAAGGATGTTGAGATTACCTTAAATAATTTCCCAGTCACACTTTCCTCCTCTTTCATATATCTCAGGGTAGTACTTGACGCACGGCTTACTTGGTCTAAGCATATTGATTACACATTGACTAAATGTAAGAAGGCCATCAATCTGATGAGGTGTGTCTCTGGGCGAGAATGGGGTGCTGACAGACACTGCCTGCTGTTACTGTACCGTGCCCTCATCCGTTCAAGGCTCGATTACTGTTGTGAGGCCTACGACTCGGCCTGTGCCAGTCTTAAGTCTAGGCTTGACGCCATTCAGTGTGCGGCGCTGCGAATCTGCACAGGGGCAATGCGAACGACGCCACTCAATGCCATGCAGGTGTTCTGCCAAGAATGGCCCCTGCACATCCGCAGACGGCTGCGCACTGTAGGGTTCTCTTTTAGACTTAGGGCGGATAGGAACAACTCTGCCTCTGCTATCCTCGCACCTTCCTACTATGACGGCTTGTATGACAGTCGGCCTAATACAGCGTTATCATTCAAGCAGAGATCCAGCCAAACAGCCGCTCTTATTGAATCTGCGGATTTAAACATACAGCCCTCCTCTGTACCAGACTTCCCACCATGGAACTTGATTTCTCCACATATCTCTACTGACCTTCATTCTAAAACTAGCAAGTCTGATAACTCTACTATTTCCTTATTATGCGCTAAAGACCATATCCAGTCTAACTGGTCAGAGTACGTGAAAGTTTACACTGACGCGTCTAAGTGTCCTAACACCAATGTAGTGGGAGCGTCATTTTGCGTGCCAGAAATTAAATATACCAAGTCCTTTAGGCTGTCTGACTCTTTAGCCGTGCTCACTGCTGAACTCACTGCAATTATCTGTGCCCTCCAGTTTCTGATGGAACTTAGGCCTATACGGGCTGTTATTTTTACAGACTCTCTCTCTTCTCTACAGGCTCTGCTGAATTTTGCGTGGAACAAGTCCTCTAAACTCATACATGAAATACTCTACCTATGCACCACCCTTGACTACCGTGGCGTCTCTATATCGTTTGATTGGGTACCGGCTCATATCGGTATTCCTGGTAATGAACAGGCCGATCAATTGGCTAAACAAGCTCTTATGTTGCCCGACATAATGCTCACTGTTCCTCTATCGCTGAAAGAAGCAATAAACTCAGTAAAGCAAAAGTTCATAGACATGTGGCAGAACGAATGGGATAACTCCGACAAAGGGAGATTTTTCCATGAACACAATTCACTAGTTACCTGTCGCTATGACCTATCGCTTAGGTGTCGTCAAGACGAAATACTAGTATTTCGACTCCTCTCTGGTCACCTACCCACCAATCTATACTTGAACAGATTTGGTCTCCATGATACAGGACTCTGCGAGGAATGTTTCGTGGAGGATAGTATTCCACACCTTATGTTTCGATGTCTACGGCATACACACCCCCGTCATACTATGTACGCAGAACTACGCCTCCTGGGCATCCGCCGCTTTAACGAAGTTACTGTATTGAGCCCTACGAAACAGCAAAATAAGATATTCCAGGCTGTGGCTAATTTCCTAACTAGATGTCATAGATTCTAGACACCTCACCATAATTTTTTTTTTTTTTTTTTTTTTTTTTTTTTTTTTGTTTGGTTAACTGACCAACATAACTTACCGAATGCTAACACCCTCAAACCCCGTCTGGCGTGCATCGCCCCAGTGGGACGGAAAACGCCAATACAAACCAACCCCCCCCCCCCCCCATCGCGTAGATAATGCTTCAAAGAATGAAGAACTTGCTACAACAGAGTGTAAATCCTAGGATAAAATTTACAGACAGAGTTGTACCCATAATGCTTTGGGTCATCAAACATGGCGCCTTCGTGTGTTACTGAGATCTCGGTATAGTTAGCTTGAGTTTATTCTGACTTAACAATGGGCGTTGGAGGTCGGGAATTGTTCCGAACCTTTATTTAAGGACTTCAAACTGTTGGATCTAGTCAGGTTAAACCAATTCCAGATTCTGCGATTTGTTCATCAAAGTACATATCATCACTCTCTTCTGCAGAAAAATTTCCACGATATTTTGTAAATGCCTGTTTTATACAGAGTCCATATGAAATCCACAAGAAGCTCGGGGTTCAATCTGTTTCCTTCACTGTATCACTGGAACCTTTCGCACAACTCTACAACAGTAGAGTCGCAATCTCTATATAAATTTCTATTGAAACAATATCTTTTCCGTGGAGAATAATGTTTTGTTTCAATATAAAAATTCTACTATTAGGTCGCCAAGAGTACAGCGTGTATTATTTTATTCACCTGTTTAAAATTAGACGCCAACATATTGTATATTTAATTATGTATTTATATCCGATAAATTTTATTGTACTAAAATTGGTTTTCTATTTTTTCTCAGAGATATAATCAGCAACATGGGGTTTTATTCCCGCCAATAGTTTTTCTTGGTACCATTGGTGCTATGCGATATGTCATAAGACAATTATGTAAATTAGTGTATTAGAAATCGCCTGTAACATTAACTGGTGAATAAATATATACATATACACATATACCAATATGGCAGCAAAATTGGGCGTTTTAGAGATGAGTTTCATACAGGCGGAAAGTGATTTCCCCGTTTTCATGCAAATGTTCATGGTCTAAATCCGTTCTGATTTTACTCAATCTTTACATGTAGCTGCGTCAGTATGTTTTTAAACGGCGTTTGGTTGAAATGTGCTGATTAGGGCATAATCTTAAAACTCACAAGTCACGGTGAGTGTGAGACCTAAGATAAAGTTCGAAAGTCATTTCACTCTATGCATATGTTTTTCATATTTAATGACGTGTATGATTATTGGTAATAACGCTGTAACTATAGTTGGTATTTAGTAAAATTTGGTGTGATAGTTAATTTTGTTTAAATGCAGTTAATTATTTTTTTCGTGCAAATATTGGCACAATATATCCTAGAGGTATCTGAAACATGGTGCAGAAGTGATTTCAAGAATAAACATTGCTAGGTGCTTTTTAAAACATATTTACCGATAAGCTGGGTTTCGTGAAGCTTGGTATTCTCTAAACACTTATCTACCCTTGATGTCCCCCTAGTGCACGATGTTATAGTGGCGGTGTGCAGTTCTGTGTAGCAATAACAACACACCGAATTACAATGGGATTAGTTTTCATGCCATATCATCGGACCCCTCCATGCTACGAACATTTATAATTGCCACGCGAGGTGATCATTTCGAAGGGAACAAGCACTCTGAATTATGCTCTATCCATTTTGAAAATGCATTTTTTCTTTATCCGATTAGTAAAAATTGCCCCTCAAAACAGGATATGCTACAATTATGTCACGTTTGCTTGGCGCACTAGTGCCATTCAAGAGCAGACAAGCGATGTGCGATTTTCTGCTCGGGATTTTTGGTGATAAATATATTTTTATTTTCTACAAGTAAAACTACTCATCAGGTCAATTTTTGTTTGCACCATGTGTTTTTTTATATCACAGGTATATCATTCAGTTAAGTCAATGGAAAAATAGAACCTTGACAGTTCACATTTGGGCTCAGCTCTAGTTTGAAAGCCAACCGGATCCAAGCCGAAGTTTTGCATATTTTATAATTTCCTTGATTCTGATTGGTTCCTGAGTCGGATTTCCTGTAATTTGCTCGTATCTTGAAAGCTAATTAGGGGAGAATCATAACGTTCAGGTTACACTGTGGATATGAAGACTTAGATCGAGTTCTAAAATCGGCCCCACAAGTACATAGGTTTTGCATATTTAGATGGTGTGTTGTTAGCACTGTTCATTGCTACACAGACTGTTGGTTTCTGTGAGCTAACTGCTTTAAATATTGTCGGGACTTTTATGTGACACATTTGTGTTTGTTCAAGCTGGTCAGTTTTGTGAAACATGAGAGTAAGTTTACAATTCAGCACATGAGTTTTGCACATGTCTCAGCTTTGACGATTCTGATTGGTCACTCTTTTACACGCAATAACCCAATAACTGGGGAATTTTCAAATATCAGAGGGCAATGGTGAATCTCATAGGTTATATTGAGTATGTATTTTGGTGAATCAAGTGTTTAAATTTCTTTGCTTTATCCTCTGAATATATTTGGATATACATACATGGTGTGCTGTATAATTATCAAAACTAAGGTTGGTGAGGACATTCATAGTCGGTCAATAGTTTGTTCTGTCTTGTGTATACTTTACATATGCCTTGTTATGCATTAAGAAGAAAATTACTACTTCTTTAATTTAACTTATGAGTTGTGTTGTGATACAAAATGCTGGCAGAATTATTTGTATCAAGCTATTTATTCTGTGTGACCCTAAAAGTTTGGGATTGTGCGACTATAAAGTTTTGAAACAGGACTAACAAATTGTTTGGTTCGGGATAATCCTAGTGTCGGTAAGGTCAGCCCAAATAGTTTGGGTCGGGGTCATTAGTTTGGGTCAGAGCAACCCTAGAGATTTGGCACGAAATTCGACTTCTTTCTGTTAGGCACGTCATGTCTACGGTCAAAACTGACCAGATTTGCTTGGTTCGAACACATCCAATCGTTGTAAGGGTGAGGTATTTGAACAAAAACCATCGACAGAAAGGTTGATAATATTGAAACACTACGTCATCAAAAGTTGTTTTAAATCTGCTTACGGTCTAAACAACGGTAGCCTGCGTATCCAGCCTGGCATCGGACCCCGTCAACCACGGAACATTCTCCCGTCTGTTTAGTACAAGCCCGCTTCTCGTAGCAGTTTCCACATCGGCTCTTACAATGTTCACCATAACGACCTGGGACACATTCTGTAAAAACCAAGGTGTTCAGAGTTATTAAAGTCAGTTTTCGGATAAGTCGCTGATACAAGCCTGTGACATAAAACCAATAAAGCTTTGATGACCAGTGACAACCATGAAGGGAATTTACAAAACGAAAGTAAATGCATACTTACCAGGGGAGTACTGTTTTAAAAACAAATTTCAACCAAAACAATAACCACATTTTTTTTTCACAAGAGGAATCAGTGAACACCTAAATGGGCATAGGCATTTTTTATAACGTTTTTGGTAACTCTTTTAAATGAGTTTTAATCTGATAAATCTTACAGGGCCATTTCAAGAAGAAAACCGGAAACACCATGTCGCGTTATCTGTACCTACACTCTTCAGTGTTAGAGGCGAGACATTCCTTCGTCGAGCGAGGTGCAGCCCCACAGCGGATGGCCACGCAATGTGGGTACTGGTTTAGGCCTTTAGACCCTAGATGTATTCTACTACTATCCTTGATCAGCAAAAAATGAAAGCGTGGCAGACCATTCGATTTTCCCTTCGTGGACGTTTTTGCTTTCTTTGAACTGCGATATCTCGGTTATCCCTCATCACAAAAATAGAAAGTGACGGCGTTTTGAACATTAAGTGGGATTCTTTATCGATACATATACACAGTTGGTCTAGTGTTGTGTTTTCTTTTAATCATTCGTTTACCTGCTGCCTGCCTTTCACAAGAGCATTTAGTTCATACGACAGCGGCGTATTTTAGCATGCAGGAAACGGGACTGCTCGAAGTAAACCATCGGCCTTTGCCAAGAAAATGACGTACTCCTCCACACGTGACACACACATGTGTGAGCCAGTGGTCTTCAACAAACTCCATGTAAGACGACATGGATGTCTTTTCTCGTGATGTTAGGAGCTTATTTCTATTAGCGGCAAGACAATAGGGTAGCAGTCTTGGGGAGTCCCTAGACATGCCTGAGATGTAATGTCACTTTCGTTTTCCTTTGATATTGATGTAACATCTGCGTACTGGAGGGATTGCATAGTCATGGAATGCCATTTACATATAAATATAAGAATATGCCTCCTTTGATAACTACTCCTTTAATGTATCGGTAAAAATAAATGGTTTAATACCCCCCCCCAAAAAAAAACACGTCTTGATCTTGCCACTTTTGATGTCTTCTTTATGTATATTCTTGTATATCTGTGCTATGCGAGTGGACCATAAAGAAATGTGAGTTATCAAAGTCTTCATATCACCTGCACATGTTGTCCCCGTTGTGTCACATCTGCGGCAGGCTGTAGTGGTCACACATTGTCTCTCACATATCTCACCGTACCAGCCGTCGTCACATACTAGGGTGTAATCAGAATACAAAACTATGTAACCGTAATGGTGAAAAGCGACATCTAGTTGTAAGGTTTGTTCAGATGCTGAACAATCAATCTCTCATACATTATAAGCCTTACACTGATTCAGATGTAAACATTACGTTAAACGTGGACTACGCTTTAATAAGTATCTCTGTATACATCTCCCCCTCGTTATCACGATTACAGAAACAGCCGAGGACTGGTTTGCTGACATGTTACTACCCGAATTTCGTCATGTCTTTCTGGGTGGGACTGGTGTTATTGTTTGTGTCATGAAATGATTGCTGAGTCTTTTTTTCTAATTAATTAGTTGTATTAAATGTCTTATCTGACGCTGAGGTTGTATTGTGCGGGGCGATAATTTCACCAGGCACCTAATTAGGTTGCACCATACACTGAGATCATGCCATCTGACTTCCGATCTGAGGTTTATAGATTATATTGTTTCCCAACATAATACCAGCAGACACCAGATCTGACATTTAAAAGTTATATTATACCCTAACATAATATCACCAGACACCCAATTTGACGTCCATCTTTTATATTACACCTAGGCATAAAATCACATGTGCCAGACACCCGATTTGACGCTAAGGTTATACGATGACAAGTAATTAACACGACATGGTACCAGTTTGGCTACTCTACATCAAATCGAGCTGGTCACATCATTACAGCTACTCTGAGTGAGTGAAGTGTATAGGAAATGTCTTTGTCACAATTCAGAGAAAATTCTAGGCACCTGATTAGTCCATCCGCGTTGAATGGGCTACCGTATTCGCCAAACAAGAAAGCACGCTGTTGTGTTCAAGTCCGCTACCGTTTTTGTAACTGTACTCAGCAAGTTTGGTATCAAAGTTACACTTCTAGCAGTCACTATTAACAACATGGGTTCAGTATCGACTCAAATGTAGTGTCCAGGATCTGAACACTACATTTGGAGACGACGATGAAATCCACTAGACGCACGATCTATCTATCATCAATGCAATCACGTATAAAGCCAAAAACTCTTGTTTTCTAAACCTCCTCGTCCCTGTTCAATGTCGGTGTCCGTGAAACAACACAACATGGCTCAAGCCATGCCTGCAATTCTGTCGACATTCATACTGAAGTAAGTTCCTGGTCCCAGAGATTGTCAAAGTACCTGCAGCGAATCCAGAGCCTCGTGGTTGGCATGGACATTAAAAACAAGAAACGTGAAAAAGCCCTTCAGTTACATTTCGCTGGTGAAGACATCCTCGATACACTGACGGAAACTGGCGCTGCCAAAGAAAAATTTGGCCTGCGAAACATACGTATTTCGAAATGCTCAGGAAAATCAAGGTGAGGCTCTCGGTACCTGCGTTACCAGACTCCAACAATTAGCTGCGCATTGTGAATTCGCCCATGGGAAACGGGAAATAAAATATCAAGTTATTCAAGGCTGTACTTCAAGCAGACTGCTTCGTAGAGTTCTCCGTGATTCAGATATAACATTAACTGCCATCTAGGTCGCTAGAACAGTCGGAGCTACAAATATATGTTATTGAAAACAGCAATGGACCAAATCACGGCGAAGCTGTGCTCGTTGTTAATTACAGAAACTTTGTTTCAAAAAATCAAATCAGAAATCTCGTCAGCTTAACACCTCTGCACTGTTGCATAAACCTGACCGCCAGCAGCCTTAATTTGTTCAGTCAAAGTCAAGTGAAATCGATCAAAATTGTGGTTACGTCAGAAATCAGGCAAGAGATGTTCAGCCAAGCGAGAAGAATGTAACTACTGCCCTAAAATTAAGCATTTTTTCTCAGCAAAAACTCGCGCAAAGAAGCCCCAAACACGAAACTACGAAACAAGCTGTAACTGCCGTACAACAAAGTCAATCTATGTCTGACAACGAGTATATGTTTCGTATTACGCATAACCAGTCGTGAATGGCAAATAACCAGTAACTACTGTTAAACTCAACGGACAGTCTGTCAGTGTAGTTTTATACACTGTTGCAACTGTCAACACCATTAGTGAGACAAGGCCGTAGAAGTTTTATTATCTGCCTACACTCACTTTGAAAAGTCTTCCCGACATTTATGGGTATAATGGTGATCGCCCTCTTGACATCCTTGGTAAATTCACAGCCACAGTTGAAAGTGATTCACAACGGTGTGAAACTGAAGTCTTTGTAACTAAAGGCGATTGTGACTCTTTTTTAAGATACAAGACATGCGTTGCCTTAGGTCTATTACAGATCAAACAAAACACCGATGCCCTGCCGAATGTTGACCGTACGAATCAGGTATCTCCGCTTTCCAGTATCTGAATTTAGTGATCGCTTCACCCGAACCGCAAAAACTGAAAGGTGTACAAGCCAAACTTCACGTTAATGAATCTGTTTCGCCTGTCGCTCAGCCACATCGACGTTTACCCTTCCATATCCGTGGTCATTTTGCCGCTGAACTCCACCGCCTTCTGGAGCTTGACATTATTGAGTACGTTGGTGACACACCTAAGCCATGGTTCCACCAATTAGAGTCGTTGAAAATCCCAAAAATCCGTCTGAAGTCCGGATTTGTGTGGACAAGTGCGTTTCAAATCAGGCCATCCAACGTGAACAACACATTACCTCCACCATCGCTGACGTCGTCGCTGAAGTTCACGAGTCCACAGCGTTCTCCAAACTAGACCTCAACCCTGGGTATCACAAGATAGTGCTGGCAGCAGAATCCCGTCACTTGACTATTTTCTCTGCTCATGTTGGTTTATTCCGATATATATATGACTTAATTTCGGTGTTTGTTGCGCTTCAGAGGTATTTCAGAGCCTGATTCAAAAAACCCTACAAGAACTTTACGTTGTCATTAATGCTAGTGACGACATATTTCTACATAGTTAAAACACAGAAAAGCAATCGTCTCCGTGCTCTGCTTGTTCGCTTGCGAGATCGAAACCTATCATGTTTTACGGTTACATGTTCTCGAAGGACGGTATCCCCCTAGATCCCAAGAAAATCGAGGACATATGCAATTCTGAACGTCTTTAATCGGTGACTGAAATCCACAGCTTTCTCCGAGTAGTGTAGTGTTGTTTACGATTTATACGCGCTCTTGCTAGGCTTTAAAAGCCACTTCGGGACCTCACAAAGCAAAATATTGATTCCTATGCCGTTGCCTTGTATGTAACCAACAACTGTCTTCCCTACCAAGTGCCTATTAAAGAAAACTCCAGCCGTCACGAACCTCTAAATATGATCAGTCTAACACCTTCGCCATGGGACGAAATTTGGGCTGATTTCGGCGGTCCTTTGAAGTCAGGTGATTGTCTCCTGGTTGTATTTGTCGAGTACTCAGCATTCCAAGAAGTGGTGCGCGTTCCATCGACCCCCGGCAAGGCTACCTTGCCAGCCTTAGACGAGATATTCGTGACTCATGGAATCCACCGTGTGCTAAAAACTGATAACGGTCCTCCGTTCCATGTGCTGAAATCACGCAATTCACTCAGTATCTTGGTTTCCACCACTGCAGGATCAAGCCTCACTGGCCTCATGCAAACGATGAAGGAGAACGATTCCTCAAAATTCTCGAAAAGGTCATAAGAACTTTTGACGTTGATGGTAAACTATGGAAACAACAACTGTACACTTTTCTCAGGCAATATTGCGCGAGAATCCACACGTCTACAGGAATGTCCTCTGCTAAACTGTTGTTGAACCCATCTTTCCGAAAATCATTGTCTGAACGAGTGATAACTGTGGAAAACTCCTCTTTACGGCCCAAAGACAATACGCCCAAAGATCGTGTGAAGAAGGACGCTGACCTCCACGCCGCTGTGAAACCCAGTGCCGTAAAAGCGCATGAGTGATAGTGCTTTAGTTCGCCAAAAGCAAACCGATAAGTTATGTACGTCATATAACCCAGTTCCATACATTATTACTCGCGTGGATGGTTGCCTGGTCACTGCGGAATTCGTCTTTCTTCAAAGTTCTTAAGCGTGCTATCCTCCCAGCCCCAAGGTACAGTAACTTTATTGATGAACACCATATCCCAATTTCAACTCCATAAACTGCCAAGAATCTTCCTCCACAAAGCGACATTAAAGTTCAAAATGAATAACATTTTGGTGTTTTTATATGTTTTAAAGAAAGCTGATCTGATGACTTAAATTCTTGTTTGAATATACTGCATAGCGCATACTGCATTTATCGTGTGTGAATGACACTGTTTATGCTTAATGATATTCTTCTCTGAAGCCTTACACATATATGCCTGTTGATGTCAGGAGAAGAATTATTTTATGGGTCTAATCAAAATCATCGAAGACACGTGGTGTTCAAGCACATTTCCAAATTTGGGAACAGTTTTGTTCTCACTTGAGCGGTGTGTGTACTACGTATACAATCTGTATATTACTGAATACGTTTTGCTTTGTGGGTCTGATCAAAACGATGAGAGAGATGTTCTGTTCAAGCCCTCTTTACAATGTACTCTGCGTATTCGGTATTTAAGCTACACTTTTAGTCGTCGCCACGCACAACACACGCCCAATGTCGAGTCTATCTAGTGTCTGAGCATCATGCACTAAGTATCGCGCTATTGATATTTTTTCTGTATTTTTAAGGAGTCAAAGAAGCATGTGTCAGGCAACAGCAATGATTGTCGGAAATGTACGAGTCAGTACATTTTCTTGCCCTCATTTTCCAAAGATCTCTGAGAAATTAACTGATAACTATTGTTAAGTTAAAAAACAAATCTTCAAAACAAATCTTAAAAACTGACCAAATATCTATCCCTGCCGTGTAATAACCGGGCCTCTTGTTATCTTAAATATATATATAATTTAACTGAACTGAGGGTTTGGGGTTATTGATCACTCTGGCTGGCTGTACCTGTCACTTATCAGGGCGTATAGCCAAGCTATACACTGGTGTAACTTGTCTATGTATATGTCTGGTATGCTAGCTTTTGTCCTGCTAAGGAAAATTACCATAAAGAAGGACCTCACAAAGTGTGAGAAATCGGCCGGGTGATAAGGAGATCTTGACTGTATTCCCTAGAACTGGGCTGGTACATAGTTGAGTGATGACGTCACCTGGGCCATCAGCGCTGGTAGTGGAATCCTGATAGCATGTAGTGTAAGCCCCGGTCGAGTTTCCCACAGACAGAATGAAGTTGTTCAGTCTTGCTCCGCCTGAAATAGTGAAAAGAGAAGCTGATAGTGTCACGAATAGATATGTACCAGTATTGGCATTCCTGCGAGTGTGTGGTTCAGTAAGCACGATGACTGACTTAGCATAACGTACACAACCAGTCTTATATGTCCCTGATTTTAAGGACGCCGAACTTTGTCCAGAAATAATGATAAGTTATAAACATGAAATAACATAAATTCATGTATATTATTTAGACTTGTGTGACCTTAGGTCTTGTCATCTCCCAAAATGTCAGTGGCAAATTTTTACATTACCCAATGGTTAATCCACCAAAAGATCAGTTTGTTCCACCTGAGAATAACTTCTCTCCTCTCCCTTTTCACGAATGTACTGTATTTCCGCCATCACCCTACCAATCCTCCACAAAGTCAGCACCACATTTTCGCAGCATTGACCATATGAACTTCAACTGTGTTGATCTCAGTGATGACGAACAAAGCAGAATAAACACTGATGTCAACTTTCACGAAAATATCCACTGGGACGGTATCAATGCTGAACAATGGAAATACTATTATGAAGAAAAATTAAATTATTTAGATACAAAGTCTGAAATTCAGTTTTACATTTCCCCCTTTAATGTTCACAGCTTGAGAAAGCACTTTGATCAAGTCACCAGCTATCTCCGAAATTTAGATCAGGATTTTACGACGATAGGTCTTTGTGAAAGCTGGTTAAACCCAGCAACCAAATCCTGATATAACGTTCCCGGCTATTTTTCCATTCCATCTACCAGAAAACATAAAAAAGGCGGTGGTGTGGTTCATATGTTAAAGACTCTATCCGAAGTGTGAAAGTAATAGCTGACTTATGTTTTAATAACCAAACGAATGTTTATGAATCTTTGTTTATTAAATTTAGTGTAATCAATACGGCTTACATTACTGGAATTGTCTATCATCCCCGGGGCGGGAATAACACTGTATTCAATGAACACCTGGCATCGTTCCTAAGCACAGTTCCAGCAGGTAAAAATTGCATGCGGATGGTCGATTTTAATATCGATCTCTTCAAAATCTGAATCACGGCTCACTCAAATATACTTGGACAATATTTAATGCAAATATATTTTCCCTGTGATCACCAAACCAACCCGTACTGACACGAGCTTGGCAACCTTAATAGACAACATGTTCATTAATGTCAATGAACAAAACGTTTCACCTGGAATTTTTGCTCAAGGATATCTCGCAAAATTTTTTCCATTTTTAATGTTTTTGAAACGTTTGTTCCTCCTGAGCAATTACCCCAAATTTAATATCGTCCATATACTGTTAAAAGGAAATAATATTTTGTAAACGCCATGGAGAACCTTAACATTGATGAAAATTTTGCAATGGATGAGCCCAGTGGAGCTCTTGATATATTAATGACTAAATTGCTTAATCTACATGATACATATTTTCCTACCGTAACCATTAAAACCAATAAACGTAAAATTCATAAGTCATGGGTGTCACACGATCTGTTACAAACTGTCTACATAAAGAATAAATTACACAGAAAAAAGCTCATACCGCCGAATCCTTGTACACGAACGAAATACAGATCATACAGAGGCAAGCTTAACAGCCTACTTCGCTCATCTAAGAAAACGTTCTTCGAAAACAAATTCTACGAAGTTCACAACGACATTAAGGGGACAGGAAGTGAACTTAACCAAATGTTTTGTAAGAAAAGAACAAAATTGCTTCCTGACGTATTTGAAATAAACAACATGGATACATGCGATAAGCAGTTTATTGCAGACAATTTTAACAACAATTTTAAAATCCATAGCTTACAATCTCGAGAATAATATACCATGTACCCAGATTTCTTTACACGAGTATCCCACTGAGCCAGTCTCCAAAGAATTCTACCTTGACTCAGTGTCCACAGAAATGGTAACACCGATTATATACAACTGTAAATCATCTACGGGAAAAGATGGCATTTCGACCTCTTTATTGAAACTAGCTTCTAACGCCATTGCTGATTCACTAGTACATATTGGTAATTAGTCAATGTCAACTGGCCGCTTTCCTAATTCCTACAAACAGCCAAACTTACACCAGATTATAAATCAGGTAATTAGAAAAAATAAGACATTATCGACCAATTTCAGTCCTGCCTAGTATCAGTAAATTTTTTTGCAAAAGTCACAGCAAATATGATCACGGATTTCCTTAAAAGAAACAATATTATAGCTCATCATCAGTATGGGTTTCGATCAAATCATTCTACACTGCATGGCTCAAGTGTTCTCTATGACACACTTGTTCCTGCCAAAGAAAGTAAAGATTTAGCACAGTAACGTTCCTTGATCTATCGATGGCATTCCACGCTGTGAATCGCAACCTCATACTTGACAAACTGGAGCATTCTGCATTCCGTGGAGAGTGTAATAATTGGCTGGGAAGTTATTTATCAAATGTCGACTAATTTGTACACTCCGACGATGTCCTGCCATGCCATAAAGCAATCTCAGACGCCGCCCAAAGTGATACATTTTGGGGCCATCACTTTTTAAAATCTACATTAATGACATAACTGTAGCAACCAATCAATAAGTAAATACAAGTAAAATTTATCTTGTTTGCGGATGATACTAGCACCCACATCTCTCCCAAAAGTCAAAGTCGTGCAATAAACGCTTTGAAAAATGGATTTATCTAAAGTCCAACAGCTTGTAACTTTCAGCCAACCGCCTATCACTTAATATCGGTAAAACTAAGTACTTGCTAATATTAATAAATGACATACACATGCGCCCCCATTTTATTAAACAACGGTGAACTTATCTCTTGTTTAAATTTAAATTTCTTGAAATTGTCTGTAATAACAAGCTTGCATGGGTCTCTTATATATCGCACATCTTCAAAAAGGTATTCAGAAACCTAGGGATCAAAAACTACATAAAGTGATCATTAACAAAAATGCTTGACTTACATAATACTACTGACTGATTAACTCTTATTTAACATGTGCAACTTTTCTTATCCATCATCACCTTCCCTGGTAAGACAGAACATACGGCTTCACCTCATTAAGAATTCTTCCCCTGTCGTGTATTAGTCAATCCTCCTGTCTTCCAATAACACACACATTTACGTTTCATCCCTATCGACTACCTTAACCTATCCGACTGTTCTTTCAAAAACAAGTCACATGTTCACGCTACCCAACCAGGGCCCAGCCATCAGATCTACATAAACCTTTCTTGAAAAGTAATTTTTCCTACCACACACTTAGAGTAGCCACTCCCCGTCATTGGAACAAACTGCCAATTAACTTAAAACCTGTTGATTCTATTTCACTGTTTAAATCAAGACGCAGAGAATTTTAACTGACACATTATAAGCCCCTGGACACCTATCATACCTTACGAAGAACATGTATGGCCTTTCTTATTTAGTTACGTGTTATTGCTATTTTCAGATTTCTTGTGGATCTGTTTTCTCCCTATAATTTTTTCTCTCATTTGTTGTTAAAATTCTGGTTTAAGTCGCAGCTCCTGAAAATAAAGTCGTGAATGTTGACATACATAAGCAGGTCTTTTGTGTGTGTTGTCATCAAACCGGGGACTGAATCTGAGCATTTCAAGTACGTCCCTGCCAAACCCAGACCAAAATAAGTAATTAATGCATATCGTTTGGTGATGGTCTGTGTTAGCTGTGCTTCCGAGATAACTGCTCCATTGGTTAACAGTTCGTGGGAAGACAGTTACCTGTAATACCTCGGACGCGAACATACCCTTCACCGATTCAATATAAAGGATACTATATGTTATACGATGACAATACCTTTTTACCAGAGGCATATCTATTCACAGCAGGTAAACCCCCTCAATGCGTCACTCCCCCTTATCCGGGAGAACTAAGAAAACACAACTACCTTGGTTAACAACAAGTGATACCTCTTCACAAATTTAAGGCAATTACACTTGGAATCTGATTTTCATCTTAAACTGAGAGGAAAGAAAAGAAAATGGAGACTCAAAACGTGAGCCTCTGGGAATCTAGTATATAATTCATCTCTATTCTAGTTTTATAACAAAGGTCGGGATGTATGCCCAACCTGGCCTGTATCTCGGGGCTATGCTCTCTTTTTTGGTTACGCCCACACAAACTTTGTTGGGGGATGGCCCTTCTGTACGGTTCTGTACTTATCACAGTTCGACACCCTATGTGGCAAGCCGAGCAGATATCGCTTCTGTATTATACATGTTTGCAGAAAGAAGTGTGCAACGCGTTTGTGCTAACATTGTCCCGCTTTTCGGGTAACATATCGTTACCTTTTATTCTATTGCCGAAGATTTCCCACCACTGACGAAAAATACAACAACGGAGATATTTGGGGTTTACACACCCCAACCCTCCGCGCTCCTCCAACAACTGTTCCTGTGTAAGGTCTTTCTCATTTTGTGATGTGTCTTTGTTTAGTGAGGGCGCAATGCTAAAGACTATTCAAATTTAAAATTCGACAAAGCACACATTCACACATTTTCGGCGTGGAACACACTGTTACAGGTGAAACCTCACTATGAGTTTGACAAGTCACTCATGTTGAGTATATACCACATGTAATATCTGACTGACATATGCTTTGTACCGGCTTTTTGTCGAAACGTTACACCATGGGTAAGTGCTGAAAAAAAACATGGAATGGTGATGTGGCAAGAAATGTAAATTCCCCATACTCCATGCAATCGCACGCACAACATACACACGCGGTCAGACACACGCCAATCCACTTTAGGCAGATAAGCAGAACACAAGATGAAAGGATAGACATCCCACCTTATAGTTCTCAAACGATTCCACAAGCCCAACAAGTAAATTTGTAAACCCTGCATAAAACGCTAGGAAAATATTTTGAATTTTGACTGTTGTCTGCTTTATATATATGTTTGAGGTAACAACACCGAAGTACGACTTACATAGTTCGCCACCGCCACAATCTCCATTTCTGCTGTATATGGTGAACCTGTAGATCCAGTATGACTTATCCAGTGTGACCATCCAGTACTGACCGGGCCCTTTTTCAGTGTGAGTACATGGGGTGTTTTCCAGATCATGACCCGTCTTCCCATCCACAGCATAGTCGGACACCAATGTAGTACCCATGTGAGTGTGGCTGGAAGATTGAGTTGTGTTTCTGTTCAGTGCCACATTTCCTGTAATGCAAATGGTCTGTTGTTCTTCAAATTTTGTGTAATCATAGAGTTAGACTCAATAACTCGTTCCTATGTTCCGGTCTGTGATGAAGGAAAGATTTGGCATGGACATGAATCAACCTGAGTCACTGATATAACAATCCCACTTGTTCCAGTATAACTTTGGTAACCTCCATCGAGCGTCGTTTATATCGAATCTACCTATTGGAGGGTAATTTGGTGACCAAACCCCACGCATGCTAATATCGAAACAACTGATTCCAGGGTAATTGTACCTGTGTATAAGCTTTACTGAAATCATAACTTCGTAAACTATGCTTAATACGTTAGGATAACAACATCTTTTCCAGCGTAATTTGCATTCTAGCATAGGAAAATAGATAATACTTCCATTGGATACAAAGGTTTAAGTCTTTACTGCTTTATTTCACCGGTATTTATTGCCGTATACAGGAATTCTTTACCTATATAATGGCGCTCAGCTTTTTATGTAGAGGAAACCCTTGCTGGATGGCTGACCAACCTCCCGACATAAATCCGCAGCATGAGAGGTAAGTGATCGATTCAAACATGCGACCTCATTGAAGAAGTTCATGATAGATGGGCCTGGGTCATCCTCGTTCAAATGTTAGCAGATTTGCAGTAATCACATATGTAATTAGTAAACGGTAATATTGAATGCAGAATGAAAAGAAGTTTATAGGGCAAAATCAGTAGTCTTGGCATATATTTTGGAACTTTCAGTTTAAATGTCGGTGTAACTGGCATATATGTGTAAAGTATAACCGGTATCTTAAGTGAGAAGTATTAGTATCTACGTATAAAATGTGACCGGTAATTATGTGTATAAAAGTGTGGACGCCAACTATGTGTAAAAACTGACTTGTTTATATGTGTAAAGTATGACCTATGAACATGTATAAAGTGTGACATGGGCGCCTCCGTGGCTCAGTCGGTTAGCGCGCTATCGCAGCACAATGACCCGAAGCCTCCCACCAATGCGGTCGCCGTAAGTGGGAAGGTCTGCCAGCAACCTGCATGGTCGTGGGTTTCCCCCTGGCTCTGTCCGATTTCCTCCCACCATAATGTTGGCCGCCGTCGTATAAGTGAAATACTAGTATTCTTGAGTACGGCGTAAAACACCAATCAAATAAATCAATAAAGAGATAAATAAAGTGTGATCTGTGTCTAGGCGTAAAGAACATGGCTATGCAAAGTGTGACTTGTGTTTATGTAAATTATTGATTATTGTTAATGTCGTATTAGCAGTGCTGCAGCTGTCTCATGGTGAATGTACCTATGTGTAAATTGTGACCTGGATTTATGTGTAAAGTTTGGCTTGTGCATTTATCCATGTGTAAATTGTGACCTAGAAATATATGTAGAGTTAGGCCGGTCCATGTATCCTTATGCAAAGTCTGAGCGGTGTGTATGTGTACAACCTGGTGGGTAGGCCTAATGATGCGTGCGGTGTGTCTTTTAACTGTGTATGAAGGGTGGCCTGTAATCATATGTTCAATGTGCTCTTTAACTAGGCGTGAAGTGTGACTGGCAACTGTGGGTGAAATGTAACCTGCATCTATATCTTAGTGTAAAGTGTGACTGGTGTCTGTATCTTTACAGAATTATCTAAAGATGATTACCACTCCCGTGATCAAAACTATTAGTGATTAGTTTACTGAATGGAAAAAGGTAGTTTACATGTTCTGTTGAGTTTTGAAGCTGAAGTTCCAGTAGAGAAATGAGTTAACCGACTATAAAGCTAGGTAACTTACGTCTGTGACACATGTGTCCGTCCTTGCCAGCAGTAGGGCATCCTTGTGAAGACACTGTTGGAGATAAAATATTTACAAGAGGTCTACATATAATTTGTCTGTCATGTATGAGGCCACAGCGTTTCTATGCAGTCAGGTCGACAGGTACAGTGAGAAATGTCTTACACAGCCTGGATTAAAGTCATGAAGATTTCCTCATGATTAATGAGCCGTTGTGTCGGTACGGAATAAGCATTGCGTACAAAATGAGACAAAGAGATGTATTCGGACTTCACTCCGGATACATCGGACTAGTCATTTAACAAGAGTGATGGCCATGGGCGGATGAGTCGGAGACAAAGACGCCTGAGCCAGTCAGTCTGCGATAGTGATTCCCTGAGCGGGAGAGTCGGAGACAGAGACGCCTGAGCCAGTCAGCCGGCGATAGTGATTCCCTGGGCGGGAGAGTCGGAGATGGAGACGCCTGAGCAAGTCAGCCGGCGATAGTGATTCCCTGGGCGGGAGAGTCGGAGACAGAGACGCCTGAGCCAGTCAGCCGGCGATAGTGATTCCCTGGGCGGGAGAGTCGGAGATGGAGACGCCTGAGCAAGTCAGCCGGCGATAGTGATTCCCTGGGCGGGAGAGTCGGAGACAGAGACGCCTGAGCCAGTCAGCCGGCAATAGTGATTCCCTGGGCGGGAGAGTCGGAGATGGAGACGCCTGAGCAAGTCAGCCGGCGATAGTGATTCCCTGGGCGGGAGAGTCGGAGACAGAGACGCCTGAGCCAGTCAGCCGGCGATAGTGATTCCCTGGGCGGGAGAGTCGGAGACGGAGACGCCTGAGCAAGTCAGCCGGCGATAGTGATTCCCTGGGCGGGAGAGTCGGAGACGCCTGAGCCAGTCAGCCGGCGATAGTGATTCCCTGGGCGGGAGAGTCGGAGACGGAGACGCCTGAGCAAGTCAGCCGGCGATAGTGATTCCCTGGGCGGGAGAGTCGGAGATGGAGACGCCTGAGCCAGTCAGTCGGCGATAGTGATTCCCTGAGCGGGAGAGTCGGAGACAGAGACGCCTGAGCAAGTCAGCCGGCGATAGTGATTCCCTGAGCGGGAGAGTCGGAGATGGAGACGCTTGAGCCAGTCAGCCGGCGATAGTGATTCCCTGAGCTCGAGAGTCGGAGGTCTTTGATGGTAATGCCCATAGGGATTTATGTTTTCTTCTGGATATTTAGATACTTTAGGTTAACATAATAGTTTTAATGAAGGTTTACTTCAACATGTATATGTGGCTTTGAAATGGTTTGATCTGAAATAATTAATTATATGTAAGATTTAATTACTAATCGCGTGTAGATTTAATTACTAATCGCGTGCACATTTAACAGTGTGTATATATCTTATGGTAGAGTTGGACAAATCAGAGGTCTGCGAAAGGCTACATGCAAAGGTATAATTGTGATAGATCGTATGATCTGAAAGTTTAGTGGTTTACAAATGTTGGAGACAGATTCTCTAACGCTAATCTTCCCTTGTCTTTTAACAACAGAGCCACGATTTCAGAAAACATTGCTGACTATGTGGAGACAGGTATACATATCTCACCCATCAGTGAAAATTGTATCGATGCCTCCACAAAATTCGGACTCCAGAGCTAAGAATATAAAATGAGGAGTCAGTAGATTTCATCACGCCAAACATCTGATACGAGAAATCAGTTGTAACTTATGCAGATGACATACACAGGTTTCCGTCAGCCATTTACAAGTAGGTCTCCTAATTCTGCTTATGATGCTTTTGGTAGGAAGCCACTCTTAATTGAACAAAAAAGACGAGCATAGATAAACTCAAGAAACTTCCAGAATCACAAAAGAATATTGGGAATATCTTAATAAACTAAACAGAACAAAGACTACTTCTTCCACATCTTTTGATCGTCCATGCATTTTCTTTGAAAGGGTGTAACTCTAATAAACAAGCGGGGACAGTTGAACGATCCCCTCTAATCGCACATATCAATGATTTGTCCCTGATGTTTTCAACTATTATTTCACTACCTACGAAACACAAACAATAAATTCAGAAATTTTTGATTTATTTATTTTGACTGGTGTTTTACGGGAAAAGTAAAGAAATTCCCTGTAATTTTGTTTATTTGATGTAATAGGCAGACAATACTTTAATACGGACGAAATTATTAGGCAGCGGATAGATGGGGAATTTCTTTGAATTATGTCAAGTGTGTACAATGGAATTAAGTCATGTAATAAAACCTGTCCATGAAACTGTAATCCTGCAAGGAGAAAACCTATCTCCATTACTGTTTGCGTTGTAAACGACGTTGAAAACTATATAGAAAACTTTTGTTAAAACATTAAATGGGCTGAAATGGATGTGCTCGTTTTCATGAAATCATTTCTTCTGCTTTATGCTGATGATACTGTTTTTATTGCCACTTTTGCTTCAAAACGCCAGTCCTTACATGATATATATACGTGCGACAAATTACATATAAGAAGCGTAAATTTAAAGGCGCAGAGGACAAATATTTAGATGTGTATTTATATGGATTATGGTATTATTTGGCCAAACTGACATGTCCATGCTTTACAAGGCTATGAAGTGTACTGGTGGTTAATGTACACACTACAACGATGTGAAGACTTACGTAGTATGTTAACCAAGTCCTGTCTAGTTTTTAGGCACTGGTTGTTTCGTTAAATTGTATTTTACCTCCTTTCTTGCCAACCTCTGTATAGCAACTGGGGAATTATCTCATTGCTCAGATAAAGAGTTGGGGGACTACGTGAGACGCTTCAATAAAGCTACAAGCTCTCAGTTTATACCACCTCATGAGCGTAGTAGGATTACATGTTACTTATAAGGAGGTATCAGGCAATATGACGCAAGCATTGCTGGTATTCCTTCATTTGACCTGGACCTAGTCTGGCACCATTCTGTTGTTGTTGTGTGTATGACGCCTGATCTGTGCACAACCACGGGCCATGAGGCATCTGTGTTATATGACGCTTATTGTTAGGTACGCTCTTAACATCAGCGAATTTCGCTAGAACACGCTGATACATATAGCCCCATTCTTCGCTAAAAGAGCCTGGTAACCCAGTTATCAGAAAGCAATTGTCGAAATGCCTCGGAGACGAGCAAGTCCATACACAAAATATTACTTGATGGTCTACGCACAGACTTAGAGCAGGGTTTAGTTAGGGTGCTGTGAAGAACCTTATGGTTCTATTCCGAACCCTATTATGCTATCGTTTGTAAACTTGCATTCTCCTCAGTGCAAAGGTTCCGTGATGGAAGATGTGGTGCTATACTCTCGAACCCCCACCCTTCAAACTAATCATATAAATTTGGTATTGCGCACATAAGGGAAGAGAAATGAAATTTTCCACACTTAAACTCGACAACAAGTATGCGGGTGATTTCATATGCTATGATTATCGTAAAGCGGAAAGATAACACCGTCGCGTGATCTCGTGTATCTGGTGATTACCGCCTTGGAAAAGGCATGGGTTCTGAATTCCACTTCGGCCTAATAACATCGTAGAGCAACCAGAAACCTTTCATATGGGGTGTTAAACTGAAGCCTACTAATAAGGTTGTAATTGGAACTTTTCAAGGTGCCATCGCAGAGGCGAGACATGAGGCCTTCAACGTTCTATGGACGCAGCTTCTTTTCTTACTGCGTTATGTGACCCAGTTTCAGCGTTGACCTACATGAATGACTCCCCGTGTATATACTGGACAAGAGGATTTTAAAGGAGATTAAAAAAAAAGAAATCTGAACATTAGTCAATTCTAGACAAAGACAAAACAACAACAGTCGATCAACCAGTACGACGGAAATTTTCGAAGGCTAGATCGTGATCATAGTATCCCTATAAACAGTCAGCCCTATCAACATGCAAGATGAAAAGCTCACTGTGAATGGGTTTAAAGTTCTAAGCGTGAGGGGAAATTTAGTCAGAAATGCATTTTCTTCCTTGAACAGCCGGTATGTGAAGACGCATTTCATTGGTTGACAGGTCTTGTAAATAACCATGTCACGGGGAATTGGCCTATAAGGAAGACAGCCGTTACCTTTATCAGCGGGTGATAGCGGAAAGCACGGTGATGTATACCCGCTGATATTACGAACGCAATAGATAGGTACTTAGTGTACATTCGTTACACCCAAGGGGTAATATGGTGTAAACTCCGGTAAACCACTGCAAGCAGTAATTTATTTGTGTACAGATGTGAAGCAGTGAGTTATGAGGCCTCACACATTCAGAACCTGTTCGATACCTAAACAGTCAAGCTTCCTTGAAAACGCATGGCACATGGGTTTATTTATTTATATATCTGATTGTTGTTTAAAGGGGAGAATTTTTTCACTAATGTAATGTCAGTTTTTTGGGTGGAAAAAAAAAGAGGAGTAATTTTCGTAAACCACCTGTCTTTGGCAGGTTACTGACGAACTTTTCCACATTTGACTTCCAGATATGCACACTCTAATGGTGGAAGACCAGTCTACTTCAACAAACGTTAGACTGCGTCAACGGCTGCTCGGAGGGGCCCGGCGAGCATTTAGAGCGTCACCCAGGCCTCCGCACTCAGTGAGAGCGTCATCAAGACCCCCTCACACAGTGAGAGCATCTCCAAAGGCCCCGCACGCTGTGAGAGCGTCACCAAGGCTCCCACAGGTATTGACAGCGCAAATTGAACGCCCCACCTCCTGGGTGGCACATAGTTTACATTGTCATGTACAAAGTGTTACGGTAATTTTTTTCAGACAAAGGCCCTTAAAAGCGAAAACTGTCATAAATAGAATTCACGTGTCTATTGCATCCCAGTTACATCAGCAACAACTTTCTCTGAATACATGCATAAGCAATTACAGCTGATAGTTGCCTAACCGTACCCAACACATAACATTCATAACTCAGAGTCGTCGACAATATGTCGGAGATTTTGTCGATGTTCTGTGGGACCGGTTCATACTTTTTTCGGATAGGTTGTCGGTTTTATGTCTGGCAGGTTGTGGGCTATATGTCTGGTAAGTTGCCGCCCTTATGTGGGTGAGGTTTATGTGGGAAAGGTTTTCATCTTTATGTCATACAGGTTGCCGCTTTTATATCGGACCTGTAGTCAAATTTCTGCCAGAAGGTTTTCAGTTAATGTTGAACAGATCATTCATTCTAAGTCTTCCAGGTTGTAGGCTTTCTATTGGGTGGGTTTAAATTTAGTTTTATGTCGGAGTTGTTATCGGTTCTTTGTGGGACAGGTTGTCGGCTTTATGTAGGGAAGTTTGTCACAGCGCTACACAAATCAGGTCAGGGGAGGTTTTTACCAGGATTGTGTCCTTCAACTCAAAAACCTGAATCCAGGAGTAGATGAGCAGTCAATAAAAATCCAATGTGACACGTGGAAAAGTCACCTGAAAATCCGACATTTGAGAAGTTGATGTATAAATTTTGTTTTAATTAAGGGATGTTCGTCGAGCGCTTCACAAATGCGATACTTTTTACAGGGAGACTGATTCTGTTCACTTCTAATGGCTTCCATAATAGATATTTCTCGCGATCCTTAAAAGTAGTTGAACCATCGACGCCATCGTGGTGTGACAGGTTTGTCACAGACATGATGTATATAGAAAATCCTCATACGGAACGTACTTCCGTGTAGATAAAATCCTGTAACAGCAACAAAGTTATTAAGGCCAGTTTCGCGTACAGTCTCAGATAGTTTAAAAGGGGCACTGACAGAGATAAAACATATAGATAACATACCTGGTAAAATGCTGATAATTATGAAAATCCATCCTGTGGTGGTTGTAGTCATTTTAGAGAGCTCTTCTGGGACACTCCTTAGGATGAGGACGAGGTCGTACCTGTGAACACCTCAGCATACATAAAAGCCTGTAGATGGGCTATTGGTATATGCCTGGCGACAAGACGTTGCGTCAACACTTCTAGTCAACACAGACAGCCGGTCTTTTGTGTACCTGTGAATGGCACTGGGATGAGTTTACCATTCATG
The DNA here is from genome assembly GCA_016165875.1 of Acanthopleura granulata. Lineage (NCBI taxonomy): Eukaryota > Metazoa > Mollusca > Polyplacophora > Chitonida > Chitonidae > Acanthopleura > Acanthopleura granulata. Next base: position 396,478 of record JABBOT010000040.1, read on the forward strand.
TCTGAATGTGGACCGTTACACATGAAAAGTAGTACGCAATAGTCTACAGGTGATTCCTGATCTTTTGTCAGTCTAACTGTTCAGACTGATCAGCCGCTTCTATCATAGTGTATGACAGGAGAGGTGAGGCTTACTATTGGTAAGATGGAATGGAGATCGAAGCAGAGGTCAGCTTAACACCCTATGATACATATGTAAAATGTAGGCGAAGCCCTGTACTTAATTCTCGCATATGTAACAAAGTACCCAAGTGTTCATCACAAACACCCGGAGGGAGAGCTCAGTGCGTGGCGGTAATAACACGACCATGAAGGGAAGTACACTGTAAATTTTCAGGTTTGAATTATAAACACTTGTGTGCATCGGGTATTAAACATTCAGAGAATATAGCATTATAATATACGCATATATACATGTTTTAGACACTTATGTTTAATTCTGACTCGGTTATTTGAAGCTTATTTAAAGTTTATTTACATTAAAAGCGTTGGGCGTTGGTCATTTTACAGCGTGGTGGCTGAAATAAGCACGGTGGTTTGGTCACATCAGCGGCTCAGGGGGGACAAGATAACTTCAAAAGTGAAGAAGTTTTAGTTCACGGGCCGCTTTTGACATATTTTGTCCATGACCTGAAAAAAAGTTTTATAGAATTTCACATTAAACATAACGGCGTATACTTCTCACATGCGCAATAACCAGGCTGTGTGATTCTTTCCACGGTTAACGGGTCAGTGTAGGAAATATTAACCCGAAAGCTTCGATATATATTTTGCCGTAGTCAGCTAAAGTTTATCACTCGCGTTACTTGGATGAACAAAGCTCTTGACACGCAATTCGACAAGGTTTAAAGCACCTTGTTTAACCTTTAAGACCATCTGGGAACGATTTTACACAGCGATATTTCACCTGCCCCATAAGATCAAACTTTACTTGATAATACTATATTTTCTAATTTTGACAGTTTTGTCTTCATTTAGTTCAGTCGAAACTGGTGCTGTTGATTCGGCGTTTGTGAGTGCCCCTAAACTGTGCCCAACTTGCTTACACCACAATGCTGGCCTCCATAGCATTGGTGAAATGCGAAACTCCAAACTCCAAAGAATGAAATAAATATTTAGGCTCCTTATCTCTTACAAGATATAGAACAAGTAAGCTATAGGTTTTAGTTTTTGAAGATATACATTCTAACCCATAAAGTATGGAATCTCACCCAGTTTTAATTATCATGCAGGAGAGGCAACTGTTTTGGCGTGATAAAGTAGAATCGACTTAACTGCCTCCCACCAGACGGGGATTGGAACAGTTCATGTGGCCATCCTGTTTTCTCAATTAAATAGTCTAGGAGTGGCGTCTTACGCTCCCTTCTCTCTGGTTTATTTATTTATGGTATGGGGATTTACGTCGTGTCCAAGAATATTTCACTTACACGATGATAGTCGGCATTATCGAACCCGGTTAAAAACCACGACCATCCGCATGCTGCGGACAGACTTTCCCATGTATGTAGGCCAGATAGGAAGCCAGCATGACTTTATTCGCAATGGTCGCATTGGTGAGAAGTTTTTGTGTCATTGTTATGCGCTTGCACACTAACCCTCGGCTACAGAGGCCCCTTATGTAGTTAATATGCAATACTATAGTGTGAAGAGTAAAACCCAAGCGGAGAAGGCAGCGAGACGGTTGAGAAATGGCCATGCACACGTAATCAGTGAAATGCGGTGTGTTATCAAGTTACCTCAGTTAAACGTCTACTACTTTTCTATGTTCTTGGGTTTGTCTTGCGGCACAACCTGTTAACTTCATTCATTTTTTTTCACTTGTGTCTTAAGTCGTACTCAAGTATATTTCACTTATACGCCAGCGGGCATTCATTCATGAAATAAACTGGGAAATAAGTTATTTTAATATCTGTATTCAAGTCATACGTCTTACGCACCGGTAGTGCACATTTTCCCACGTAATACGGAAGAGGTAGCCAGTGTAAGCTCGCCTTGAACTCACTGCGATCAGATTGGTGAGATGCACGTGGGTCATTAAGCTGCACTAGCGCTCTAACACCCACGGAGACCCCCGACATGCTCAAGCAAGGCCTCTGTAAGTGTGTGGCCTGTGTGTCAAACAACAGAGTATCTGTATAGATTCAAGGAAGTAAAAGTCTTCATCACCGAAATGATTTTCACTTAAACAGCGGCCGTGTAAGCATACTTTGAGCTGGTATGTGAACCATACAGAGAGATCATAGGCGCTTGTGTTTACGCTTGCTTCTTTAATATTTAAAGCTGATTGCCATCCTAAATGTGAAATGTTGTTCAGTATGCTATTGTACAACAACCCAATCTGTACTAAGTAGTAAACTTTATATCCCGCCACACGTTCTGCACCACACGCTTCATCAGTGTGACATGTCTTTTGCAAAGGCATCATCCTTGTGACTTGAGTTACTGCATACACATCATCCATGTGACTTGTCTTACTGCATAGACATCATCCCTTTCACTTGTGTTACTGCATACACATGATCCATGCGACTTGTTTTACTGCATAGACATCATCCATGTGAAATGTTTACAGCACAATGATCAGCATTAATAATAAACTGGACCATACCTCACACACAAAAGAGTGTATCGTCCCTAATACTGAAGAGCGTAGGGTACGGATGACACAACAGTGTGTTTCCAGTTTCTCTCAAAAGGCGTATTCTATGGCCTCGTAAGAATTCCAGATTGGAAGGTGAGTTATAGAATTGCCATGCACGTGATAAAAAAGATGCCTCGGCACGTTTAGATCTGTACGGAACATTCTTTAGAAAAAAAGACCTCTCTTCTTATATTTTCGTTGTGTTTCGTTTTAAAGTAAAGCTGGGTGGAACAAAGCCCAATTGGCTGGCTAGATCCCACTGAATTATCAATAAGTTAATGAACAGAATTATAAAAATGATGGGCAAAAGCAGGGTACACCTTTTCCATATGCGAGGAGTGAAATGAATTTCCAGTACATATCATGGGTTAGTTTTCCAGTTTGCTTGATAGAGATCATCCCAAAATCATACCGGTAGTGGATACTTTTGACTGAATAATGCATACGAGGCAGGAAATGTTACCTATTTTTTTCTCAAGGTGACAGTGGGAGTACATGTAAATTATCTGGGCAGATTTATATTTTTGTCCATGTAGGGTAATAAAGAATATCACATTGGTTTCAAAACAAATGGCATAATGACAGAGGAAGAAAGTCACCCTGGTGTATGAACTTATGACAAACAAGACGGGGAAGAAATGATTAATATCATCCAGGTAGAGTATTTTTCATGACATTAAAATGGGAACAGTTTGTCGATATGACACGGAGGGCACGACTCTAAGTAGGCCACAATCGTTCAAACAGGGAGTGGATACATTTGCCCATAGGGAAGTGAAATACGACTGCACATGATATCAGAGCAAATTACGATGGTATGTTGACATTGTCAAGAAATTACACAGGATAAAAACGGCCTATTCTTAGCACACTGTAAATGCCTGAACTCATTTTAAATCTTGGAATAATTTATTTGCCGAAAGCCAAGTACACACCGTACACAAATAAATGGATGTTATAGGCACAGCCGCATATAAGACGAGACAAGGTATGTCCCATCTGCGAATGAGGTGAATTTCAGAAGATCGGAAGACGTCATGATATCATTCATACCTGGATCAACTACAGAACTGACTCTGTAGTACCTCCCATAAGTGTAGCCTAACCTATAACTGAACACCTTCATAAGTCATAACCTGATTGATGACTGAAAGGCTGTTCACAAGCCACTTGTTATTGGTGACAAAGCATCCATAATAGTTCCAATTTGTAAAAAGAATAGAATCATTAACCGTCTCGATGGCTTTGGATAATGATGGGCAATGAACCCTCAAGATGAGACGATCAATTTTTGGTCCTAAAACGGACCACCCTTTATCCACAACAAAGCATCAAACAAAAATAGCATAGGGTTAACAACGAGGGTAAAAGAGGCAACGAAAATTCCCTCTATAAAACTAAACCACTAGTGTAACCTTTCTCAGCTGGTGTGTCCGCCGTACTAGCACAGCTTTTCTCAGACTTGGTAGGAAAACATCGCCATCAGCCAGATAGCTGTCAGTCCATTATGCAAAATCTGGACAGCAGACCAGGTGCTTGTGAGAGGAAAGCCCTTCAGTCAACCAAGCAGTCGTCAGATTATAAACAAGGATTCACCGCGCGGATCCAGGAAAACTCTGGGAAGATGTGAACTGAAATTGGCGTAGGTTTGGTAGCTGCCCAAATAGTTGATCACCATCTGATGGAGAAATTCATACTGGTCCTGGAACAAAACTAAAAAAAATCCTCCCAAAAAACGGATAATTAGTTGAAAATAAATTAGAAGGCACACTAATTTATATTTTACATCCAGACGAATGCGCAAAATAAACATTCGATATAAGTTGTTTGACCCTTTTTATGGCTGAGATGGTTAAGGCACTGGCTCACTGTTAATATTTATGAGATCTCTGAGCTCGTGTGTTCGAATCCAGCTCTCGCTTTTTAGGTTGCGTCTTTAAGTCAAGAGGTTTGACACGTAACTTTCAAAGGACGGTGGGTCACTATGTGAGTTACCACCTTCATTGAGTTGTAAAACTGTACGTCATGTCCACAATGAAGTAAATAGAACTTCAATTGAAAGTGTTTTCTTTCCTTAACATGTTTCACAGCAGAAGAGATATTACATACGTTTTATTAAAGTCCTTTGCCTTAACAGCTCCCTGGTATAACCAGAAGCCTATAAGTAGAGAGAAATATGCCACGTATTTGTGATCATTCACCCTAACTGTAATTGTATTCTGGTTGGTGAATAAATAAATGTTATAAAAGAGCTAATCTTACGTTTCTATTTATAGACCACCGCGTCGTATAAAAATGACTACACAGGAGAAGAGGTGTTATGGAACAACTCAATGTGGCCTCAATAGACGTACCTACCGACTCGCCCGAATGTGCTGCACAAGAAAAGAACCTGATCCCCCGCTGGAGACGACGAAGCAGTGAATCGAGGTTGTCAAGAGTAGGATTCAACGTAAACATGAACACGAGATGTACTCATAACTCATCGGTATCCAGTTGTCTGTTCTGAGTAACGCCGCTCTGTCAGAAAAAGACGAGAGAAAGTACAGGTATGCAAACTAGCGCATATCACGGTGACCTTTCTATACCTCTGCTATAACCTTAATTCTATGGCCGAGGTGACGACTGCTACTTTATGGTGGGAGATTTTTCAGCAGCCTGGCTTGGAGTGGGGGTTTCCGCAGACCTTACCGCCTTTTCTTCCTTCAGTCACAGACCTGATCTCTGTCCCATATATGAAACACTCGAAGCGGTTAACACGAGTATATACGCAGAGATTAAATGTAACATAGAGAACTACACCATCTGCACATTTCCTACAAGATCAGCAATAATATCGGGCCTGTTGCCCCTCATCTGTTTGACACTCTGATAGAAAATGACGTTCTTCAGCCTCTCTAGCATAAACAAAGCGACACCCAACACCTCAGACTTATATTATATGCGTGTATATCAAATTTGAAATTTGGAACTTGGATTTCAATTTTTCAGTAATGAATAGGAATACAAAGCTTTGATAAAAAGGGTTAGGAAGACACGTCATTCATCTGAAGGTATATGGTCCAGTCATTTCCCATATTGCAGCACATTCCGTCAGTTCAAAGTTATTCTTCATAGCTAACGGACTAACCTGCAGTGTACGACGTTGGGCTCAATTTCATTTTCCTTTCGCCAAATTTTCTACGCTATGCAGAAATGTCGAAAAAACTTTATAGATTCCTGAGAAGGTTTTTTCTACCATTTCTGATAGCGGAAGTGCTTGATGGGTTGGTGTGCTTTCTGGAAAGACAGATGTAGCCAAGCAGTATTTCCTAAGCTCTCCAGAAGCGACAAAATTTTATCAGTCATTGCTTTAGCCATGTCAAAATCAGTGTTTCAGTACATCGATGTTTTGGCAACGACAGGTCAGTGCTTTACCCACGACAAAATATCACTGCTTTGGGAAAAGCACAAATTCAGTCATTTGGCAACGTCCGTGATTCTACCATTACATAAAATGTTAATACTTAGGCAACGACATAAAGTCAGGGTTTCGGCTGGGGCACAGTGCATGCTTCAGTAATTTACGACGTAGTTAAAAATATTTCATTTATACATTGCATTATGGCTGGAGAAAACCGAGCGGAACAGGGAGAAAACCCACAAACCATCAGCTTGCACTAGGTTTAATCCAAATTGAATGGGCAAAATTTTGAAGGCAAAGCCATCATTTTTGTAACCATCCGTTGGGGATTGGTATAGAGTACAACATGTCATCCATCATATAACACAGTGGTAAACCTCTCTCTATTTATGCAGTTCTGACATCACAAATCTCGTCCACCACACGTCAATCGCATGAACATATAAATGGTGGTCCCTGTTTCATAATACACACATAAGAGTCATGCCTAACTCGAGCAACAAGTGATCCAATACAGATACATTCGAAATATTTGTTGACTATGCATTTGTTTTACTTGGAATATACGTAACTACAGCCTCGGCCGGGCTATCCTTGTCCTTTGTGTCGGCGTGGTCTAACATCACGATGGTAGTGATGCCGTAATCGTACACCAGGCCCCCAAATCCACCACTGTGATTGGCAAAGGTGCCTGAGTCAGGACAAAGCCTCCCTTCTTTCTTTTTTTTCTCTCTTGGAAAAGTTTTCCTTGAACCGAGCAGATTTTTGCCTGATTTCGTCAAGCTTTGGTGTCACTTCTTGCTGAATCTGCACAATGCAATACATAGTCATCAGGTCATTATTATAACCAACCAACGATTTTAATATTTACCGTTGTCTTGCTATAGAAATATTGCATTTTCTGGGTTTTACGGTTTTTAACTGTGATAAGTTTAACAGAAATTTTAGGAAGATATAATGATCGATTTTCTATAGAGAGATCGGCAATCACTCTTGAATTTCTTATCAAACTGTGTGTAGAGGATTTGTATGAGAAATCAAAATGGCTAGCAGACATGGCAGAAAAGCCAAAACGCTGTGAAGAGCTGCCTAAGGGGCCCAGCAGAGGAAAACTCACAAATGAGTAGGTAAAAGGATTGCGAAAACTCTTTGGCACAATAACTACTTGGTTTATATGTTGTCTAAAGTAAACTCCTCAAACTGCACAACTCAATTTTCTCAGTTCTACGTATAAATGTGCATGCGGCCAGTGTAGCTGTATCTGGACCATACTGACTCGCTGCTGGCTAAGAAGTTCCACACAGGTCCGCACATCCAACACTCCCTTCTCCTTGGCCTGGTTGATCAGGTAGTCCACAGCGATGAACGTCACCGTTCACCCGATTCCAGAGCTGTTCCACAACAAGTATATTTTGGTGTTTATAATGGCGTACCCCTCAATAAATAAACAACCATCGTATTGGGAAGAAAACAGAAATACTTAGCCTAGGGCTAAAACGAGGAAGTATTTAAGGTTAAACATGATTAAGCCTTGGAGTTAACAATCAGTATAGGGTTAGGTATAACTTAAGGTTAGGGTTAATTTCAAGCAGGCTGAGGCTTAAGGTTAGCGTCAGTTTTGGGGTTAATTGTCGCTTTAAGGTTAGGGTTGCGTATAAGTTTCAACACACTAAACCTTATACCTTAGCAATTTATACACGGTTTGGGTTGGCTTAAAGTTTTAGTTATTTTACTATATATGTACTGACTTGAGGTTAAAGTAACGGTTACAGTTGCATTCGACATGGTGTCAGTTTGCCAGTAACACAAATTTTCACTCATGCTAAAACGCGCTGCAATACTCGTATTAAGAGGTTGATTATCTCTAAGCTCAAAAACATCACTTTAAAAACGCGTACCATAGTTCACAGTTGCTTTTAAAACACATACTATGCACAAGCCTACACTAACATCTATATACATCTACAAACATACGGGAACCGGAATTTCCTTGCTCTTCCCGTCGGAATCGGAATTCCGATTTTCGGCAATCAGCGCCACCTTCGTACTACTACTTTTAGTCTTTACTAAGAAAATATATGTGCAATTGTTGACCCTGAAAATGGCTTTCTAACAAAACAAACAGTTTTGTGATGTCTGTAAAACAAGAGGAGATAATGCAAATTGAAGACAGGAAAACAGCCGAATTTGGATTCCGGAGCAGTGGATTGAGGAGTGTGGCTGCCACACCCTAACCCGACCCCTCTGGAATTACGATTACAGTCAGGCTGTAACTTATGTCACACGTAATTGTCATTACGACACATATTGTAGAGATATGATGTCATGACAGTTACGGTTGATAGAGCGTTCCACCCTCTTTGAAAGACGGGCCCTGAAGTTCACGTGTAAGATGACTTAACAGTACGAAGTACTACATGTATTCTTGAGAGAGAATTTTGTTACGAAAAGATTTCGTTTTCACTCTAGTTTCAGAAGTACAGAGGTTTGCCTCAGCAAGAGTGGAATGTATCACAGATACTTACCATGAATCTGACAGGCATGCGCGCAGCATAGCATCACAACAGCTAAGGCAAATCGTACCGCTATTTATACGTTTACTGGCCTTGTTGTAGACTGTTACAACTAAAATGTCAGAAACACGGATGTCTACCTAATTCAAATCCTGCTTAAGAGAGCAATACAGGCCACATGCATATATATTCGATTTGCAACAGTCTGAGTCAATGTTCCGATAAACAAGGTAGGGGTTAGTGAGTTTTTTTATGTTTAACGTCGTACTGAACAATGTTTCAGTCATGTGACGACGAGAAGTTCTTCTCTTCAGTGCATATAGTGAGTCTTCCTCCACCAAAGTGAATATCATACAGAAGACACCAGACATGACATCTCACCCTGTTACATTATACTGACACTGGGCTGACCAGTCCCGTTTCCTTGCTGTAAATTTCTTAGTTTAGCGTTACGCGAGATAGCAAACAGTACTATTTTTAAAGTCTCTGTTACCACCCAACCGTGATTTGAACTTGAATATTAGATCTTTAGATTACGGGGCACGCGCTAAACGCTAGACCACCGAGGCGGTCGACGAAATAGTAGAGTGGATACTGTATAACATGCAGACCAATAGGATGACGGTATCAGATGTTTATATGGAAGGCTGGAGGGATGACCTTCGCAAGTGGAAGAATAGTGGATACAGCGACAGGGCTAGCTGAGTTCCACATTCGTTATTCACCAGACTGACTGCATCTGTGTTAGCTTGCACATGTACTGTTCTGAAATGATGGGGATGAAATCGAAACGAATCCTGTAACATCTGCTTTCTCCGTGCCCTTCGTCTTGCTCGACATTTCTGCTAACCGCTAGAGGTGTTGCCTGTCAAAATACTAGCTAATATATGGGTTGCTGGTTTACGGATTAGCTGTTACGAACATTGAATTAAGTTAAACATATTTTGGGGGGAACAAGTTCTTAACACTCACGAGTTCCTGTCCCTAAATAAATATAAATTATTGGTTTAGGTTTAGGTGTGTAAATAAAAAAGAAAAGAATGAAAAAGTTATTATAAGCTTCCAGTGTTCTAACCATTGGTGCTCAGTGGACAATGTCAGAAGTCTGTAAATACAGTTTATTACTGAAAGTGCCGCACCGCTATGCGTAGGCCTATTGGTCTCTTTACATGTTTAAATTACAATTCGATATGATGACCGAATGACATAAATGCTATTGCTTGTCTATACGTCACTTATAGACCATTATAGGTCAGGAATTTAATGTGACAGTTATTACATCTGTACTCACGTACCAGGCTTTGGCCTATAATCACCACATTTCACACTCCCTTCTCTTCATGCATGTGTGAATGATTGGGTTAACTCAATCAAGCACACGTAATGACTCAGGAGCCTCTCACCAATTCATTCGTTGTGAGTTCAAGTACAGCTCATGTTGACGTCCTCTTAGGCCGTACATTGGAATGTCTTCCATCAACTTACGAATGGTCGTCGGTATTCGCAAAATACTTTTGATTATCTCTCTGAGACAAATCAATCAATCAATCAATCAAACAATCAATCAATCAATCAATCAACCAACCAACCAATCAACCAACCAATTAGCCAACCAACCAACCAACCAGCCAAGCAACCAACCAAACTACCGAACAACCAACCAACCAACTAATCAACCAAACAAGCAAACAAACAAAAATACAAAACCTGGATGGCTACCCAAAAAGATCCGATGTGTAAAGGGAATTTTGAAGTGAGGATTGAGTATTAATCAAAGGTTTATGTTCTCTTTGCTGCAAACTGTTTGTAATATATACAAGTTTAAAAAGTGCGATCGATTTGATCAGTTATTGATTCCTTACATTCATTCGTCTATATTATGACATACCAAGGTATTTATTACTTGAGTGTTGTTGATCAGATTTTAAAAAAAATATTTTTTTATTTATTTTGATTCGTGTTTTACGCCGTACCCGGTAATACTTCACTTATACGACGACGACCAGCTTTATGGTGGGAGGAAACCGGACAAAGCCAGGGGAAAACCCACCGCCAGTGGGTTACTGGCGGACGTTTCCACGTACGGTGGGAGAGGAAGCCAACAGGAGCTGGACTTGAACTCACAGCGACCGCATTGGTGAGAGGCACGGGGTCATAACGCATATGAATGTTCTACATCACTTCATTCGAAGCCGCTCATCATAGCGGTTGTGTGTTCGAGTGCAGCTGACTCTTATTTGGCTGTGGTTTTATTTCATCATGTTTTGTCAGGTTCCTGACGTTGTAGCTTAACAAAAGGTGAAACATTTTTGGTAAAATTTTAGCACCAAGTAAATATAGAGGGAAAGTAAATAAAATACTTAAAAATAGCCGTTGTTTGGGTATAATAGCATACGGCCTATCCTAATCCCACCGCTGGGACGACGGCTGTAACAGTTTACGTGGCCATCTTGTTTTCCCAAAGTCGCGTGTGATGCTCCACGAATTTCAAATTTGAATCGCACGATTCCGCAGTTTGATGTTTTAGTTACACTTGTGATGACAGCTTACGTGATAACGTTAACCGTCTATTTTCGCTCTCTAGTGTGGAGAGCATATGTATGAGTTAGACATGGCAAAGTTCGGCATTAACTCGCCAAAGGTCGGTGGTTTACCTGGGGCACTCCGGCTCCATCCATAACGCTGATTGCTATTGTATATGTGAAACATTACTGAGTATCCCATACAACAAAGAATCAGATAAATAATTCATTCCGTGAAGAGTTTCTCCCATGGGGTGCCAATACTTCAATGGTCGTCATTTGTGCAATGTTTTGTACTCAAAGCGTCACAAGTCAGATATTAAGTTGATGTTTTCTTCTACAGTCTGCATCCGTTTAATGTGTTTTACTGTAATTATCAGTGTGACGTTTTTTAAAGTAGACATCATGAATGCCACGTATTTTACAACAGGTATCATTAGTGTGACTTATTTTACAGGAATCCTCACCAGTGTGACGTATTTTACAGCAGGCATCATCAGTGTGACGTATTTTACAGCTGACACCATCTGCGTGTTATTTCTCCAAGGTGACTCCCACAATGTACACAAGTTATTGACAGAAGTACTACGCTGAATGAGAGAGTTAGAGAGATAAGAGTTGTCTCCCTGTTATTTCATTTCCGTGAAACAAGCTTCTTGATAAAAGTCCTTCAAACATTTGAGGTTTATTTGAAGAAATAATGCAACAACACTTTTTCTATTTAAAGCATTTAATTCAAAAAACTTGTAACACCTTTAAGAAGTACCTCATTGTTATTTAAAAAACATTGTTTCTGCTTAATAATTATCCCAAGCGAAAAACATATACATGTGTGGTAATGAATTTTCTATATATATGTATGGACATTCAAAAGAGCCCGGGTTTCGTATTATAGGAGCTCAGTGCTACAATATACCAACGAGGAGCAATGTAAAAGGCTACAGCACAGAGAGTAAAACCAGATCAGCGACGACAGCGTGACAGTAGGCTAATGAAATCTTACCTCTCGTGAAACTACCTCATTTAGGGTCTTATTCTAGCACCATGGTTCAAAAACAATAAGATGAAAAAATTTACGGTGCTGTTAGATGCACACTAACACTATGGTTCAAACAAATTAGGTGAAAAATGTTACGGTGCTGTTAAAAGCACCTTAGTACCATGTTTTAAACAGAATTAGGTGAAAAAATTACAGTGATGTTAAATTCAATATCGTCAGTGGTCTAGATTCACTCAAAGAGCTGTGTTGTCATCACATTTAACATACATGTATGTATACACAATAACCAGAAAACAAGAAAACAAGACACAAGAAAAATAGGAGAGTGGAAAAGCAAGCGGAAGTTTTATCGGAGAGAAGATACGGAGGACTGATCTGTGGGAGCAATAGTGCCCGCGACCTAGATGTACCTGAGCAAATAAAATGGACACAAATACAGTGATGTAAATAAACTCTGGTATGAAATAAATATAGCACTGAAAACGAAAAAAATCATATTCTACACTCTTAAAACTATGACAGATTTGATAAGCTTTTTACCGTACAAAAGTAAACTTTTGCATTGCCTTTAAGACCCTTTCTCCTAACGTTAAAGCACACATATATTTTTTTATTTACGTAAAATTCGCGTCATAAGAATGAGGGTAAAATCCTACAAAGCAACCCAGCCGCCCACAAACACACACATACGTATATATAAACTGAAATGTTTTGCGAGTCCTGTTACAGTAGTTCTCACATGTAAATGTCTCGTACCATGGTAAGGGATTTCTTTTCAAAATCCCGTCTTGGCTAAGGAATATATGTTTAAAGTATTACGTAGCGAAGTAACAAAAACGGTTTTAAATCGGCCAGCAATCCACTCATATATATACTCATGTTTACGGTGGGAACCTACATATCTTCAGGGAATATATAAACTTTTGCAAATGTGTACTCTTGGAGCCTGTGTGTTTTGGAAATGTGTATAATTTGAATCATGTATGTTCTGGGATCACATAGCCTACTCGGGAACCTGCATGTTCTGGGAATATGTATATTTTGGTATTATGTATGGTCTGGGAACATGTAACTAGGGAAAATGGAAACTATGGGAACCTGTGTGTTCTGGGAATATGTATACTTTGTATTATGTATGTTCTGGAATATGTGAACTCGGAAACATATATACTTTGGAAACATGGATATTCTGGGTGTGGTTAAAAGCTGTAAAAAGTAATGAGCATTGAGCTAAAATGCAATGGCACCGATATTCTGGACAGAAAATAGCTACTTTCATAATGGTTTACATAACAACAATGGTCGTTTTGGTTTCCCACCAAAGACTTTAACAAAGAAGCAGTTAGCATAAAGTTAATAATTAAGGCAGAAGAAGCAGCGAAAACTCCCTCAATTTTACGAAAGAGACCAGCATTGTAAGCCGCCACTGTAGTGCTCAGTTGATCTCAACACTCCTGTGTTAGCAGCTTAGGAATTCTCAACAGCAGACGAAGTGTTTCTGATAGGAAAGTCCTCTGGACAATCCGTCAGTTGTCATACTTAACACGGGTTTACTGTAGAATCACTCATGAAAACTCACGAAACACGTTAACTAAAATTGGCGTAGGTTTGGTACCTGTCCAAATACTGGATCACGATCTGGTGGAGAAATCGATACTGATCCTGAAACAGAAATAATAATCATTATTATAACGGGGAAAAGCAGGACTAAATCTGAAAACATAATAAGTTCCTGATATAGAGATACAATAAGCTCTCCGTATAAACAGTATTAACAGCCAGACGTTGGCTGGCTGTTATTGCTGAAAATCAGGCCCTTGACCAGTGACGTCGCGTGTTTGAATCCATCTCTGGCCGCTTTGTTTGAGGCTTCATGTCAGGTATCTGGGAAAGGGCGTTGGTTTTCTCAACCCATACACCTTACGGCCATGAAATAAGTGAAAAATAAATTACATTTCAAACATAAAAATGTAAAGCACTTCAGTTGAAAACTGTTTCTTACTCAATCATCTTCAAGCTTTTTCATAAAAAAAAACAAACAAGGCTGGATATTTCATATGTTTAAATATTATGTGGATTTGATATAATCTTATGTTGCCAGCCAGGCGTCCAATGACTCCACCGCGGCTGTACGATGGCAGATTTGTCAGGGTCCAGATAAGGTGCGATCGTATCCTGCAGACTTGACAAGCCCTGATTTCTTTACCCGAAAACCTTGATGCCCGACACATATGTGAAATATTCGTAGTGGTAAATAAGAGCGAATACAATGTGAACACACGATATTTAAATGTAACATACTATCAGCACATTTCAAACCAGATCAGGGGATTAGCACGCAAGCACAGCGTAATAACTCAGGAACCTCTCACCAATGCGATCGCTGTGGGTTCAAGTCCAGCTCATGTTGATGGCTTCCTCTCCGACCGTGGGAGGATACGCCAGCAGCCTGCTAATGGTAGTGGGTTTCCTCTACGCTATGCCCTAGCTTTCCCCAAACCATAATACTAGACACCGTCGTATTATTGAGGGTGTAAAACACCAATCAAATAAATAAATAAATAAATAATAAAATCATACCACATCAGTAATAAGCTCTGGCCTGTTGCTCCTCATCTGTTTGACAGTCTGTAAGATGTTGACGTTCTGGTCAACCTTCAGTCTCTCTAGCACAGACCAGGCCACACAGAACAAACCACACTTTGTCACACCATCTCTGAGAAGAGGAGTTTGCATCGATCAGTATCAACAAAATAATTTTGGGTCTATGCATGTTTAACACAGCCACACTGACTTTAGCAGATTACCCTCAAATTAATAAAAAACATCTGCAAGCATACGATGAGATACCGTAAAATGGAATTATACGGTGTATGTCAACTTCGAATTGTGGAATTCTACACTTCAATTTTACTCTAATGCAGGGGACTCCGTGTAATGAAAGAGGTGCTTCCTACCACTGCAATCGCTGTGAGTTCAAACTCAGCTTCCTCTGCAATAGTACGTGGGAAGGTTAGTCAGCAACCTGCGTGTGGTCGTGGGTTTCCTGCGGGCTTTGCCCGGTTTTCTCCCACTATAATTCTGGCCGACGTCGTATAATTGGAATATTTTTGAGTACGGCGTAAAAACACCAGTCAAATAATAAATAAACAAATACTCTAAGGCATACGCGTAGAAGCTTTTACAGAACTAAGCTAAGACGACACGTCATTCAGGTAATAACAAATGTACCAGTGAACTCTAATATTTGCAGCGCATGCAACATGACTTTTTCGACCACATCATGGCGACCATGAATTAGACATCAATATTCCAAGCCAACAGACTAACCTGCAGTGTACTAAGATAGGCTCATTTTTATTTTCCTTCAGCCAGATTTCTACACTTTGCAGAAGTGTCAAAAATGACGGTATAGACTCCTGGGAAGGTTTCTTCGGCCATTTCTGATAGCGGAACTGTTTGATGGGCTTGTGGGCTTTCTGGAAAGACAGAGACAGCAAATAGTCGTTGTTTAGTTCTCCTGCATTGACACACTGAGTGCTTTTCCAGTGAAACAAAACCAGTGCTTTAGCACGATAAAAAGTGCTTAGGCGAAGAGAAAGCTTCGGGAATGCATGACGACGACACAAGGTCAGTGCTTCCACAAAGCCAAACGGGCAAGGCTTTGGCAACGTCAGTGTTTCGACAAAGGCACAATGCCATGCTTTGGCAACGAGACTGCTTCCGATATAACATCAAGTGATTGCTTCGTCAGCGACACAACGTTCTTCGACAAAGACAAAGATTCTGCCCATCTCCAGAGCGCAAAGTAAATGGTACAGCATCGCCAGTGTTTTGCAAACAATACAAGCTTAATTTGTGATATGAAATAATTCTATCAGCCTTTTATTTCATTGTTATCACTATTAAGTTCATTATTATATACTGTTTTAGACTCATAGTCGCAAATGTGCGTGAGTTCAGGACCATTAACAAGACGTAAAAGTTTCACCACGTAAAGTTCATGGTTTCACAAACTTTTGATCCTCTTGCCCAGGTTCAAATGATAGTTGATTGCAAACAACACAAAAAATTCCACATCAACCAGATTTTACTTAGGTGAACATTTTAATCATGATCATTTCGGCATGGAAAAAATTTCAAACTTTTATCACTTACTAAACGATTGATAATTGATTTTTTCGAAACAATAATCTGAGCCTTAAAAACTGAATGTTTAGTTCAGATTACCTGGTCTCTGTAAGTCAATTGGTAAGTCCAGGAAGAGAAGTCTTCTCTCTGATCGACGTCGGTGACTTCCGCCTCAAATGGGCCAAAAGTTCCTTTCTGATCTGTCCAATATATACCCACGTCCTGTTCAACAGAAAAAAAAATGAACGAATGATTAAGGCCTAACGCCACGTCGGCAGTATCTCAGTCATATCGTGGCGAGAACTGTTGAACAGGTACCAGAAGATAGGTTGGCAATGGTACTTTCTGTATCTGTTCTATCTCAGTTATACTCATACACGCATCAAAGCTACAATCATATATCTCATATTTGGTATGTCATGGCATAGAAGTGCTTGCCAATAGTAAGTACATGGAGGCAGTAGTTCAATATATACATATGTATGATATTGTAGGTTTATGCATCAGATAGTCGTACTTTGATAGATTAATTCTACACTGTATAGCAGTATCCTTTTCCATGCATTGTACATGCTCCAGTTTTAGCCTCATGGGCGGTTGTCATATACACAGCTTTCTTTTGATGCTTCTCGTGGGTTTTGTCAACCAGGTGGCCGACGACATGCCAGTTTGTATATTCTGGCGTAGACGAGGCGCACATATACAATTAGGTCTGATATGTAATCGCTTAAGGCGTGCTAGGTGCCCACCCCCCTTGGCTCCTCCAAATACCTAATGTTAGCATGGCGTTGTGTGAGTATACCCGCAAATCTGACCAACGTAACCTTATCTGCTTGTCTTTTAAAAGGTATGTGTCTAATAACTGGTCAGCTTTTCTAAAACTATCTTCAGATGCATCAAAGTGCCCAGATGCAGGGAGATGTGGTATTGGGTTTGCAGTACCGGATATAAAATTAAGCCAATCATTTAGAGTGTCTGATAAATTGTCGGTCTTCACATGTGAGTTATTAGCAATCCTCTGTTCTTTACGCTGCCTTGAGGAAAATAGACCAGTGAGGGCTGTGATTTTTTTCTGATTCACTTTCTGCATTGCGGGCAATTATGAATTACTATTGGCAAACTGTGTCTCCTGCGATTTTGAGTCGCCCCATCTCTCATCCCGTTTATTTGAGTGGTATTTCTAGTAATGTAGTATAGATTTACTCTTGCAATAAAAGCATTGCGTGCATCACTAGGTATCTCAGCATACAGGCAATGTGCAATGTTTCGGAATTCTTTTAGATTAGATAAACCAGCGTAAATTCCTCATCAGGGGTTGGAGCAGAGCAGAGTGGGAGGGGGGGAGACAGTTGTGTGTCATAAGATTCCAGTGTTTTCTTGTGGAGCCAATGTGTCAGGCTGTCGTCGTAGGTGGTATGGTGTAATAACCACACGTGCTGCTTGCACATATCATACTGAGTCCCTGGCTGTATATACAGGTATAGGGGCTGTGCTGACTCGGCACAAGACGGTTGAGGAGCGTCTTCTCCAGGAAAAATGGTTGTGCGTGGTAAAAAGTGTAAATATAATACTCAGTTTAACCAACATATGATGAATTGCCACACGCTTGTAGACAAAGCAATCAAATTTGCTTCTCGGTTCCGGGTAATTATTTTTCCATATATCTCTCATACATAGTTACGACATTGCCTGTTTCCTCGGTAGCATTCTGGGAATGTCCTGGGTGTGAGGGCGCCATCTTTGTTTGTTGTCGACTCTGTATGCTATTTCACGCGGTTTTGGGAAGCTGTTTATTTTGTTGTTGTCAACAAGAAGCATCTTCATTGCTATAAGTTGAATTGTGCGTCGATAACTGTAAGGATTCCACCTCTGACATAGCAACTAAGCAACCCGTTTTTTTACCAGCAAAGTCTCGCGATGGCGAAGGCGTAATGATGTCTTATGGCTATTCGTCAGAATCGCCTTGTCCTTGTTCATCTAACACCACTTCAGTAGTCAGTACAGCCGGAGGCACTACAAATATACTAACTACGATTTCACACAGAGACATACTTCTCACTGTTTATGTAGTTCTTTGTAATGTACAATCATTAAAGAAAGTGTAATTCATTTAAAAATGGAAACGCTGCAAATTTTCACTATTGAATTTGCTTTACTTGTATTTATTTTACTGGTGTTTTACTCATTAATATTTCACTTATATGACGGCGGTCAGAATATAGTGGAAAACCCGTGGCCTACCACACGTTGCTGGCGGACCTTCCTACGTACGTTTTACTGGTACGTAACTACAGCCTAGGCTGGGCTAACCTTATCCCTTGTGTCGGCCTGGTCTAACATGATGATGGTAGTGATGCCGTGATCGTACACCAGGCGCCAAAAGTCCACCACTGTCGTCGGCAGAGGTGTCTGGGTAAGGACAAAGCCTATCTTCTTTCTGTGTCCCTACAACAGACAAGGTATATGTCACGCAATGCATGGAAATAAAGCGTTAATCGAACTAAAGCTGTTTTACGGCAAAAAAGCGTAGCTTACCGGAAGAAAAACGGCGTTGATATAGTCATTGCAGCCAGTCACTGGCGTCGACAGATACGGTCTGCAGCGGTCCACTGAAACAGAAGATTTCATTGGTCGTGAGGTCATTAAAGCTCAAATATCTGAGGAAAACTATACAGCCTGAAAACTGGAGAGTCTAATAAACTTTTATTACCTTTTTATCACACTTAATACATGGATGAATAGACTTTAAATGTTATTTAGACATATTACAGTGAAAATGGCGTTTTGGTGGTAAAACCTTGGGTACTCCTCAAAAGATAACTCAGAGACTGGAAGACTTCGTCATTCAACCTGCTAAGATCCTGTTGTTCCTGTTCTTCGAAAGGTTATCATTCATCCGAGCAGATTTATGGCTGGCTTCGTCAAGCTTGGGTTTTACTTCCTCCAGAATCTGCAAAATGCAAGGCATGGTTGTCATGTTATTATATTCACAAACAAAGCACCACTATCTCTTGGGTACTTCCACTGAAAAATAACGATTTTCAAATTTTTTTTTTCATAATTTTAAGACCAGCATGTAATAACTGTATACAAAATCTCTTGTTATTTAAACTTTTGTTTGTATACTAAATAGAAAAAAAGTAGAAATTCTTAATTTATTATAATGTCAATTATAGCTATAATATTGTAAATGACCTTGAACTGTGACACCATCTTGGGTTGTCCTGTCAAGGGGTCTACAGAGCAAAGGTCAGAGTACACGGTGGGAAAGTTCACAGGCGGGATGGAACTATCGCTCAGTTTCAAGGCTTCTGCCAGAGCCTCGTGTAGAAACTCGTACTGTTCCTGGTTGTGACCAAAAATAAATGGAATTTTAAGATTCATTAATAAATTAAAAAAGAAAAACGGGTACAGGTTTATGACAGACGGATATCAGAAGATAAAGTAAATTTTATCACAAAAGTGTACAAAGGCCATCAGAGCAGAGTGAGAACCACGGAAATTATTAGAACAAAGCGTGATAAGGACAAATTATAAGTCTATCAAAACAGAGTGTGGCTGTTATCAGAATTGAGTGTGGAGGTCATCAGCACAGGGTAAGGGTTATCATCACAGACGATGGATATCACTGGAACAGCGCATGATGGGTATTGATACACAGGGTGACGGTTCATTAGGACAGAGATTGAAGGTCATCAGAATAGGGCTGGAGGGTTATCACAGCAGATTTTGAAGGTTGTTGATACAGTGAAAAGCTCATCAGAAAATATAAAGGTTATCACAAGAGAGTAAGAGGATCACCAGAACAGGGTCAGTGGTTAATGATAACAGAACCAGGCGTTACAGGAACGGAAGAGGAAGTCAGAACAAAGCCAGATGAGTTTACCTCATTATGCAAATAAACACCCATTTGTATGGCTAAATGATTCTGACGTGTGGATAGAGATACCTCACAACGAACAAGAGTCGTCTTATATTAGAGGTTTATGCCATTGTCAATTTCGAAAAAATCCTTCTTTTCACCTAAACTGAATTGTTTTGTTTAAATTAGTTTAGATTTTATGCTGAAAATAAACACTGTACACACCCGATACCTACCAGGCGTGTGTACAATGGTTCAGCTCACCTGTGTCTGTACCATATTAACGCGTTGTTGTCTGAGAAGTTCCACACAGGCCGGCACATCCACCACTCCCTCATCCTTAGCCTGGTAAATCAGGTAGTCCAGAGCGATGAACGTCCCCGTCCGGCCGATTCCAGCGCTGTTTCAAAAACACCGACGAAACCATAATATTAGAATGGAAATGGAACAACTTGCAGGTACATGTACATGGATGGCACATTAAGTTTAGCATTGCTAGGACGAAAGGGCAGCGCAATGACCCAAAAGTCTGCCTCTATTGCGGTCGCTATGAATTCAAGTAAAGCTCATTCTGACTTCCTTTCCGGCCGTCAGTGGGAATGAATGAATGAATATGGCTCAACGCCACATCGGCAATATCTCAGCCATATCGTGGCGAACCGTCAGTGGGAAGGTTTGGCAGCAACCTGCGGATGGTCGTGGGCTTCCCCTGGGTTCTGCCCGGTTTCCTCCTGTCATAATGCTGGTCGCCGTCGTATAAGTGAAATATTCGCGTAAAACACCAATCAAATAAATAAGTAAATAAATAAATAAGTAAGTAAATAAATAAATAAATAAACTGCTAGCATGACGTAGTAGACATATGTAACCTTTGTAGTTAATTCAACCACAGACAAGCTTTGTGGGCTTCGAAAAAAATTTTCTCTAATTCAGACTAAAACCAAGCAAGCATGTATTTGTGAACCGTATACCTGCAACCGCCTTGGTGAGGTTGACTCACTCAAACCGTGTAGTTTGACTACAAACCTGCAATGCACGAGTATTGGCCCAGGTAAGCTCGAACTGTACTCCATAACCTTGTCCCGGAATTCGAGAAGAACGGAAGCGTCGGACGGAGCGCCATGGTCAGGCCAGGCCGTGAAGTGGAACTGCCTGAGAATCTTGAGCTTCTTCTAAATAGACACACACGGAAGGACATAATGTCTGGCTGACGGGACACAAAACACAAACTGTGTCATGTGCCTCGGGTCATACAACTAGTTTATGTGTATCAGAACAGCTGTGGTCTCTGGTTACAAACGCATTCTGTGTCTGATTGGTAAAAATTGATAACATGGCAGCGCTTTCAATTTTCTCAGTATGCTTGATATTGCTTACCAGTACTTTGTACTCCGTCATACAGCATCACCCAAATAACACAGTGTGCTTTTTTAAACTTTATAAGGATACTTTATCGATAAATATATAAATTTTAATGTAGTACATTTAAGTCTCGACGTTTTGTTGTACCTGCCAAGACACAGTTGTCTCATTACGACTCAGTCCAGTACAAGTAAAACACTTGACGACTGACAAGTGAAAACATAGCCGAGTTAGTTAATAAAAAGACTTTGTGTGCACCAAATAATTCTGCTTCGTGCGAAAATGATATCCGGTGTTTCCTACATTTCAAATGAGCAACAGAAGTAAGCATTTATTCATCCTCCGCTTGTTTCATTGTAGTTCGATCTACTCTCTTTGTATACATGTTTACAAAGTGCCAGCAGATCTAGCCGCACGATCAACTGATCGAACGATGAACTGACCAGTCGAGGTGTACTAAGCCTTACTGACTTCTGGTATCACACAGTAGATCCAAGAGATTTGTGACTATCGGCGCCAGACGATTAGGTTTTAAACGATCCTATGATGTTCCCTCCTGCGTAAAACTGGCTTCTGTGGACCAACAACGTGTACAGGTGTGCTTCATAGGTATACCCTATCGCAATATGTATCACAGCAAAGAATTTCGGCCCAAGAGATACCTTCACTTGTCGTGTTGATCGCCATTTCCCGCTGCTATTCCCATCGTCACGTGGGCCGATGGTTGACTGGAAATGTCACATGCTTCCTGACTATGCGCAGACCTCACGGCTTTACGTTACAGCAGATTGATTATTGTGTGAAATTTCGATTATAAACATGGTGGAATTATTTCGAAGCGCAGATATTTTCGCCAGAACCCCACGGATTTTCTCTACCTTTTGATCGGAATATACAACTGATGTCACCTTTGCATGCAGACGTGATTTTTCTGATCCTCGAGGAATAAATCTTCCTTAACCATAAGAGGAGAGCGTGAAGCGCTAAATCGGGTGTCAGCTTCACTCGTGGAGCTACAACAAGCCAGGCAGGCATTGGTTAAACCCAGCTCTCTGATGAGGGTTTGAAGGACTTACCGTGCTGTTGCCCAACTGCAGAGTTCTGATACTGTAGTTAGCGTATATCTCCTCCTCCAGTAAGGTAACTTCAATCACACCAAACTTTTTGGAGCCCTCAGTCGGCCAGTATTGGTTAGACTTTTTCTACAAGATGGTAAAGTACAATAAATATTCAAAGAAGAATTACACATTCTCATGAGCGTTGGTTTTTATAATGATTTATTTTATTTACTTATTTGCTTCGTAGGAGTTTTACGCCTTAAACAAGAATATTTCACTTCTGCGACTGCTGGCTGCATTATGGTGAGAGGAAATAGGGCAGAACACGACGGGAACCCATGGCCATCAGCGGGATGCTGAGAGACCGTCTGGTGCAGCCGGAGAGGAAGCCAGCAGGAGGTGAGCTTGAACTGACAGCAATCACATTGCTGGGAAACTCCTGAGCCACTATGCTACTCTAGCACATTATAGCCCCTCGGCAAAGGAGCCCCCTCCCCCACCAGCCCCTGCAATTTAGGTTACTGTGCTCACATTGAGAATGACGTACCTTAGTGTCCTCAACCAAATTTGTCACCATGACAACTGTCCCAACGTTCTGTTCCCAGAGCATTCGCATAAAGTCGTCTATGATCAGGTCGGTGGGCCCTTTTACAAGTGTAAGAAACGACAAGGGCATTAATACTAAGTTAATAGACACACATTAGGAATTTCAAATCACAAAAAATGAGAGATAATGTACTAAGTTAATGACAAATATAACCACAACAGAGACCTAGAGGAGGCAATACCATACAGATTAAATGTTAGGCACCAAAAACGCCATAGCAATTGGAGACACATAGAAAAGGTTGGACTTTGCAGAATATTTCGCCACACACCAAAAGTACTTCTGGGATTCAGTCAATTTTTCTGCAAAACATTAAATTTGGGGTATTCCCTTTTACGTCCATTTCTCGAAGGCTTTATAAAGGGAACCCATCCTAAGATGTCTGAATTTCACATCTCAACAGATTTTCAATTCTCCAGTTAATATCTGTATGTATTGTTAGTGATTTAGGATGTGTTTAACAATATATTAAATTATTATTTATACATCAGTGAAATCTTAGCATTTCCTTCACTGATGAAGGTGTTATTTTCACTGCAGTGAAGTTTCACTTTTTGGTATTTCACAGCCAGACGTCATGACACCAATCTGAGCTCAGTCGAATTACGTCATAATACAAATTTACTTAACTGCTACATTCTTACGTCACTGAAGACGATACGATGTCATGTAACAAGTGATATACACGACGTCACGCTCTAGGTATGTCTGTGACAGCCTACGGCTTGAAAAAATGCCGAAAACTCTTTAAAGTACTCAAAGTCATGACACTGTAAGTGTATAAATAACAACTAGCATATTGCACATTTAATGCTGAATACCATAAATGTTGTTCACGACTCGTGGGTTATCTATTCCATCATCCACTCGAACAATATTTATGGTATTCAGCATGCACTGTGCATTATCCTCTCTTCATCTCGTATCAAAAAAACCCTCCACGTTTGACTGGACAGTAATGGCCACGTGACAGACAGGTATAACTCTATACCCTGCAGGAGATGCTATATACGCCTGGTGACACAAGAGTAGTCAGAACGGCATGGCCTCACAGTTACAATGTCACAGAACAATGACACCAGCGTCACAAAGGAATGTTGAATGAACAATGTCAATAACGTTATGACATCATAATTCACAGATCACTGTTTGGAATTCAAAGCCCCTCGACGCGACGGGAAAATACTGTTGAAGCTTCTTTTGTTTTTATGGAGACAAATTTTCAGTGTAGTTTTTCGGGTCTTCCGCCGGATATGTTACATGGTCAGAGGGTTACTGAGTGAAAGGATACGAAACTATATGGGATCTGTAAGCCTCATCTTGGGCGAGGCGTCATCCCAAAGCCAAAGCTGCATGTTGATTGGCTAATCAAACGGGCTGGAGGGATTCATACTACCGTGTTGACAGCTGTCAAATGGATTATACTAAATTCAACATAGCGACAGTTTCTTTCTGTCTCGCTTCAGTGACACAAGATATGTGCTATATGTCAGAAAAAGAGCTAAGATATTTATGAGGTATGACGTAAGTGAATACTTTATTCTATTTCTTTCATCCAGTTAAATATAAATTCAAAGCCTTTCTATAACTTCCTTCACTCAAACAATCGTCGCCGATCAATCGCTACGTTTTAATGTATAAAACGGAAATAACTCTTACCGTAACTTCAGTTTTTACTGAGAAACACAGGCTAATTGAAGAGCAAAACAGGCAAATATAATCGGAAATAAAAAGTATACTGTACCAATACTCCGTTTGTATAACCTGTACTATCATCCTTTACAAAACAAAGTCTCCACCAGCAATAAAATCATAGCAGTCACCTCTGATTTATAAGAAATGATTTCAAAGTCAGTGTGTCAACAGTAACATGGAAAAGTTTTGATGTGAAATGCCATATCCGATGCTCACAACATTTCTTCCACGTTAAACTCTCCAATATGTTCAACAGAATGTTACATCCAGTTTCACCTCTATTTAAACACCAAGTGCAATTCCCTTATCTTCGAAACAACCGCTAATAAAACAAGTCCTCATAAACTCTCCTCCAATGCACTCTCAGCCGACGCTACTGAAGCTGTTTAGATTTCAGCACGAGATCTATCGTAAATATTCTAACAGTTTCATAATTTGTTCTCCAAATTTGTACCAAGATACATTTGCCAATTTTTATTTGAGTAGGGATACAGGATTATTGTGGAGAAAATTGTATTTTTGAGTGATAAAATAGCTTACCGGTAAGTTTATTTAATTATCTACTTCAGCTATAAGGTGGATAGGCTTACCATTACTTACTTCTTGGTTTTCAACGAAAGATCATGGAGCTGACAGGCTGGTAGGATAATAAAGTCGTCATTAAGATTTTAACCACGGTGTATGACTTGCTTTGACCGTACTGAATTTCGTACTAGACTGGTTAAACACCCTGGTTAAAATCTTACTAACTAATATTATAACGGTGTGGATGTACATGTAGCACATTATGGGTAGAAGAATGTGGAAAACGTCACGAGGAAACCAGGTCACTTTGGGGCAGCTGGTTACCCTCCTGGCAGAAGGCCAACCATCGGTAACTGGAATCAAACTCGTAATCTTATTGGCCAAGGGCAAGTGGTCTGCACTGACGCATTCCACACTTGTCGCCGAGGTAAAGCCATGAGCCCAGATTTTAAAAATTTTAACTCACGAAATCTGACGCTTTATTCAGAGATTTACTTATCTGTTTTCATGGTTCACTTTACACAAAGTATGAAGATCTGATCTTGACTTTAGCACAATGTACTTACCTTGGGAAGCGATGAACTTCTTTGCTTTCTCGTATCCCTGTTTTGAGAATACCACAAAGGTAAAGTTTTACGTTCTTCAGCATAACAATAGCTAAGTTGTGACTTATAAACACAGATATGATAGTGCGTTTGTCGCTGGAAAATGCTTACTGTTTTTCCTTTTTTATCCGTATATCAGGTGATAAAAATCTAATGTACCTGGGTTAGAGTAGAATAATTCAACATCGATGTAATTATAGAAAAAGGTGAGGTTTCCATTGTAGAAACAGACATCTCTAATCGAGATGTCTGCATCTTGTATTTGCCTTGAGCATAATGGTAATGGCGGTCGGCTTGATGTCTGCATCTTGTATTTGTCTTTCAGTATAGTGGCAATGACGACCCGCATTATGTCTGCATCTTGTATTTGTCTTTATTTATTTATTAATTTACTCCATTGTTGTTTTGTGTGTATTTGCCTTTATCATTCAGTGCAGAGACATTGGTGGCTGGTTGTATGTCTGCATCTTGTCTTTGTCTTTAAGTCTTCTACTTACATCAATATACGAGGCGTTGATATAATCCGATTCTGAGTCCGACGGCTTCAGGATCACACGGGAATGGTCGTCTGAAAATTGAAATGAAAGGTGAATAGGGCATCAGAAACGTCCACGTCCACGTCAGAAAATGCAACTGTAGCGAAAAGTGAACATCCGGGTAAGTTTGTATACAGGTACGAGCGTGTGAGCGTGTATTGGTATGGGTATAGATGATTGCACAGAGCCTGGTTTTATATATGAGGGTGACCTGATCCGTATTCATCAAAACTGCATACATTTTAGTTAATGGTAACTATCATCACAACGTACATCTTTAACGTGCGTTACATCGGGTCTGCAGAGATAAAAGCATGTTCGATATTTATTGAATAAAGAAAAAATTCACGAAATACTCACATGCTACGAGATTTCTGTACCGGCTCTTGATTTTGTTGTACGGTAGATCCGCTACGTCGTGCTTTGCATGTAACCCCACAGGGAATTTCTGAAAGATTTGAAATCAGGCAAACAAGCCTGGACGCAACGGAAGATGTGCAAGACTTCTTCCAAAACATGAAAGTTACACAGTAAGGTTAACTACAAAGGTTAATATGATATTAGAATACCATTATTGTAGGTCATGTCGTGAAATATCTGACAAAATCGGGCCATCATCATGCATATGAGCGCAGCCCACAACTTTGAGTTCATTTATTCCTTTGGTTATCGCTGCAAACCATCATCAAGAAGATTTCACTATACCACAGCGATCAAGTTTACAAATGGCCCTTCGTCACATAAGAGAGAACCTTTAAACTTCAGCTGCAACCAAATCCAGGGGAAGCCACTGTAGTGGTGTTTTACGACTACAGTCGCTTTAGCGGTAAAACACCCGTAACTGGGAAAAATGTGATCTGTGTGCATGGTTTTACACATTATTTCACACGATGATATTACCGCCGTTATGACTGTCATTTTACAATAAAAACATCTGGCAGCTTGTTGCCGGGCACTTTATCAGTAACTTTATTAAAATTTGATCACCGTGTAGGCTGAACGTTTTAGCTGAATTTAGGAAGCTTCTACTCTCCATGAAAACTGTTTTTAACTCTTTTCAGCAAAACCACAAAAAAACCTTGCAGTAAACACAAGAGCCTGTTGACTAATATTTTAAATAGTACTTTAGCTTAACCCAAGCTTAGGGGTTTCCGTTGTTATTTCCCTCAAAATTTGTCACGAAGCTATTCAGGAACCTAGGAGATACACAAGTATGTTCCCTCCAGCTTTCTTTAAACGCCAAAATGCAGCTGAGACATCGCCGACTTGGCGTTAAGCCATCATCATTCAGCACTAAACCCATCAGAAGCCTTTGTCCTGTCATTGCCAAGACAAGGCTGAAACATCCCTAACGGGGCTTTAAGGCATAATTATTCAAACATTCATTCTCCAGCTTACAGCGTATTCGGCACTGAACCCATCGGAATCCTTTTTCTTGTGATAATAATCCCAAATCTTGTCCGTAGAAACGACAGTTGTCATTGGATTCTCATAGGCCAGGGTGACATCTACTGCATTCACCTCAACTGGAACATCATCTGTTAATGACAGAACGAGTTACCTCGCTTAGATTATGTATCATTATTACCGTGCAAATAACAAAACACAGCAAGTTTTGCACACACAAGGCTTATCATCTTCAGACTATAATAAATACCATACTACGAAAACCATTACGTATCTTTAAAATATTTTCATACAAAAGAAAATTGAATCTCTGATAAATTACTATATGGGCAAATGGCGGACCAGACTGCAACCCTTGAAGCCTTGTGGGCAACAAGTTGCTTTATAAATTTAAAAATACAAAAGCTATACCATTGTCTCCCAGCATGTCCATATCTCTGGGTTCTTCTTCTGATCTCCCTGCAGGGTTCTTGTTATTGCTGGCAGACGAGCGACGCCTCCTTCGGAAACGTCGAAAAATAACAAACCGTACAGTATATATCAACAACCCAAAGAAAGCCACACCACTTATCAACACATCAGCTGATCAATGGCTGCTGTACGTCGTCAGACGCAGAATTGTAGCACAATAAAAATATTAGATGTGAATATTAGATCTCTAAATCCTTTTAACATACTTGTACCATTGGTGATATCCCTCCTCACAGATTTTATTATTTATCTATTTTTAGACTGGTGCCCTACATGGGCAGTGCGTATGGATATTTAATCTGCAATATACAACTGTCCTTGAGGATCTAGATTGAGCAAATCTGAGAATATCCGAAGACAACCTTGTAGGATCTGGAAGATATGCCTAGTTGTTTTTGCTGTAGAGCACATTCGACGATGAAATTTAATTTGAACCCCCCCCCCCACACACACACATATTTCCAAAAATAATTGAATGTCTTACACCAATTAATGACCAACTATCGCAGAACTAAAATATTTAACCAATATAAACTGATGTCTATTCTATAGGTAGAGGAAACCTGAAAGGGCTTATGGTTAAACTTCATTGGCCAGGTGCAATATGCATGTGTATACGCACGCGACGTTTTTGGTCAGTGGTAGCTGGGCGTTTTCCCGTAAGGCCTATCAGATGACATGCATTTGTAAAGCTTACGTAGTAAAGATTGAAAGTGTAAACAATAGCATAGTGACAAATTATACTACCTGTATAGGACAATGACAACAACAACTGTCACAAGAAGAAGAACTCCGACAATGCTGCCGGCTATTTCACCCACCGGTTTGACCGTGGCTTCTAACGCTGTAACATATCCAACATATTATAAACGCATGAGTTCAGTCAAATTAAGACTGAAAAGTGTGTCCTTATATTAACAGCATTTGTTGTAATTACTTCACAAGGCTGTGATTTATAGGGATTCTGCTTGTGGTGTATTAAAGCATCCCCCAAACCATCTTTTGAAATGTTTTCACGGGAATTGTTTCTTAAATGTAGCAATAAAAGAGTATTGCCGGTGAGGCCTCCGCGTTCGAGATTTGGACGTTGGTGCAGCGTAATGACCCATGAACCTCTCACCAATGCCGTCGCTGTGAGTTCAAGTGCACTTCATCTGGCCTCTCCGGTCGTACGTGGAAAGTTTTGCCAGTAGCCCGCGGATGAGCATGGGTTCCCCCGGGGCTGTGACCGGTTTCCTAACACCGTAATGATGACCGACGTCTTATAAGTAAATATTCTTGAATAAGGCGTAAGACACTCATGAGATAAATAAATGAATAAATATTTTAGGTGTCCCATGAAGGATTTATTTCTGGAATATCTGAAATATCACTATTCCATTTACAAATATGGTTGAAATAAGGTTGAATATTCCATGCTTTGTTTGAAGTGTCATTTCCACACATGCTCAGCATATTTTAACATCCCATGCAGTTTCCCTATAAATTTGAGGTTTTGTGGCGAAACTTCCAATGACACATGATTTACGCAAACTCGCGTACATGTACTTTCAATAATATGGACATACAACTTATGGATGGGTAGAAGTTTTGGTGCAACAGGGTAATGACGAAGGGCAACTTTGGTGATGACTATTAGTTGTCTTTAATAGGTGAATAATTGCGACACATTAAAAGATTCCCAAATCAAAAGGTCAGTGTTGGTACCTATTACAAACACTGTCTTTAAAATAATGTATTTTATTTTTTGTTTTGTTTTTGTGGTAACCGGGTCAGTGCCTGACCTACATTTTTTCTTCTGTTCACGCCGTAGCCTGCATTGCGTGTTCTCGAGGCTTATGTGTTTATGATTTTCGTGTCATTGTACATAGAGTGTATATTATGGAAAGATTGTACCATCCAGAAATTATCTTTTCGCCAGTCTACAAATATGAACGGCGAAGCTGTAAAGCTCGCAGTAATTTTACTTATGTCCACTTGAGAACAGTCTTTTAGTCACGTTCATTTGGGAGCAGTCATATTTACGCTCGTTCACTGAGAAGGATTTTGTGGGATTTGGAGATACGTAAATTTGCACGCCACTTTTCTGTACGTGGCACTTTGTGGGCTACCAGAGAGGGAAAATCTGATAAACAAAGGGCTTGTTCAACTCTCAGAAAACGATAGACCTTACAGAAAATCAAAGACAGAACAACAAAGACGCTTGGCTAAATCCAATAAGTATATTTGGACAAAGCAGACGAATAGTACAACTGACAATAATATACAAACACAAACACAGATAAATACCAATATGTATGGTTTCTTACTGATGACAGCGTCTAAATCCGGATGGGATATTCCGGCTTCCAAATGCAAGTCAGTCCACGTAAGTATAGAATCCACAGTTCTTGGGAATTCAAGAAACGAAGGATGATAGTCCTGCAAGTGCCGAACAATAGGGTACGGCACGCCGATGATATCCAACTGCCCGTGAAGGTGTACCTTCTCACGACGGACGAGTTGACAGTAGCGTCCGTGATGTCGAGCTGGTTATGAATGTTTCATTCCTCGGAAATTAAACACAAAGTCACTTTCAGGGTAAACTGAGGTTAAATGTACGTAATCGCACAAGGAGACAATGAGCGATACAAGCTCCAAAAGAACGCCTCAAACAAAATAGCAAGTGGCGAAACATAAGCTCACAAAGTGCTGCCTACAGAAAATTGCTGTAAGCCGATATCTCCAAACCCCACAAAATCCTTCCGCGTGAACGACAGTAAATATGAATTCTCTGAAGTGTACTTGAGTAATAGATTGCAAGCTTTACAACTTCGTCTCTCATATTTACAGACTAACGTAAAGAAAATCCATGATGGCTTGATCGTAAACATGTTTACAACAGCGTTACATCTTTTCAGAATGTGCGCTCTGTTTAAAATGACGCCTAACTGATAAACACAGAAGCCTCAAGAACACGCGACTGCATGTCACTACTCACACATAGGAAAAAAAGTAGGCCAGACACTGACCCTGTTAGCGCAAAAAAGAAAAAAAAAGAAAAGAAAAACGCATACAATAGAATATTTTCATGACGGGGTTCGTAACAACATCCACAATGGCGTGCGTACCAGTTATGCACAATTTGTGCACCACGGATACACCTGCATTGTCAATGTGCAATTTTGTACAGAGTTGTTTTACGGAGTACCTGGCTCTGGTTGGTTTGTAGGCTAAAGGTGATATTTGATATATTCACCAACGAAAACACGTGGACTATCGCCTCCAGCGTCGCAGACACCCAGCGCTGTGACATGGAGCCCGGTGGGCTCCACAGTAAAGTCCACTTGATTGGTCGGATTTCAGCAAACTTCACGCATCTAAGAAAAATCCCGAACGGAAGGCCGCTGACAGGGCTTTCAAACCCTTGCGTTTGTGTGTTTTTCAGAGAAACATTAATTCTCAAGCCATGCTTTTAGAGTGTCAGAGAGTTTGAAAGTTCACTAATTCATGTCATAAAACAATGGCTCTGGACAATTGGGCAGCCTGAGACGGAACAGCTTTAAACCGGGGCTGAAACTCATCTGAATCACTAGTGAGTACCTTGTATGTCGTAACTGTGCAGAAGGGAGTTTAAAAAATTTCACTTCGAAGTGAGTGTTGCTTTTTTGAGTGATATAACGAAGGCCAAGTCTGATGCGTGATAAACCAGGTTGATGTCTTCGCTGACAATGACATTATAAGGGTTTTCCAGCAGCTGAAAACACGACGCCATTGAGTTCTTTTGTCCGTGAGCTCAACGTGGAAATTATTTATTTACTTGTTTATTCCATTCGAGTTTAAGGGTATACCCAAAAATATTTCACTGATACGATCAACCGTGATCAGGTTGATGAGTGACGCAATCCCGCAGAGTGCAGGATAAACCAACGCTTTTCGCCAACTGTCCGGTGCATTTCCTAACTAAACCCGCAGTCTAACCATCAAGAGTTTGACCTTGCGACCTCTGAGGTCAGAGTTTAGAAGTCGCTGTGAGAGCAATGTTTTACAGTCGACATATGAGATAATCTTGGCTTGGCAAGTAAATCATCCCAATACATCTTTACACTGTTTACAATAAACAGAAACCAAATATCACAAGATGTTTATGTTTTGTTTGTCCATATGTAGCGGTTTTACATTGTTTATATCCTCCATCTCCTTAACATAGCAGAATATTTTGTATTATGTGCCGTCCATATGTGAGAATGTCTGCTTGCAGCCTGTAGACGGTTGTGGGTTCGCCCGGTAACATTCCATCACAATACCGGTGGGTATCCTTTAAGGGAAATATTCGTGAGTACGGTGAAAAATTCCAGTGAAATAAAACTAAAAAATCCCTTAAGTAGTTTTGCCCTGCTTATTTTTACAGGCTATGTAAATACGTTCATATAGTCTGTAAATCGTACAACTGCATAAATAATATGTCTATGGTGAAGAAACTTGACTGACCTGTTTCGCATCTGTCTCCGGTAAAGCCAGGTTGACAGCCCTCCGGACAAGTTCCGATAATAAAATTACATCCGTCTGCGATACAGTTCTGACTACAGTTCCGGGAACAGTTATTCCCCCATGTTCCATTTGTGCACGCTGCAGGACACAAATGCAGTTAAATCGGTTTCATTCAATTTGGTTACATCTACTCTGCAAGCATGATTCATTAAGCATCATGAATTTATGTTATCCATGTTCCAGTTATCGTTATTAGGAAAGAGAGATGACATTCTTACAGCGTCTCCGTGTGGAAACAAATTTAGAACTCGCTTCGCTGTTTATTTCCTAATACTCACGTGTACGACACGTTTTGTCGGTGTCCTCGTAACCAGCTGAACACCGGGGAGTCCCGTCAGTAACGGGACATTCGCCTGACATCTTGTTACACACATTCCCGTTGTAACAGTTACCACACGACTCTGGACAGTCCGCACCCCACAGTCCGTCGGAACATGCTAAAAATTTAAAGGTAGTAAAACTAGGTGTTTAATTATGTCATCGTAAAAAGGTGTTAAGTTCTCAGATTTGTTCTGTACATCATACATGTTTATGCTTACTTTGAATAACCAAAAGGCCATGTGTATTGAGCTATGTATGGATAACCGCCTTGTTGGATTATTATGCCATGTTTGATTTTTCTTGTATTTGATGTTTTACGTTGAACTCAAGAATATTTCACTTATACGACGGTCTCCAATGTAATGGTGGAAGAAAATCGGGCAGAGCTGGGAAAATCCACGACTATCCGCAGGTTGTTGGCGGACCTTCCCACGTACGGCCGGAGAGGAAGCTAGCATGAGCTGAAGTTGAACTCACAGCGACAGTATTTGTGACATCAAATTTGGGGCTGGAGGGGGGTTATAGAAGGTGTGCGATACCGCTGATGGAATTCCCTCTCGCTTTTGAACATCAAGATACAAACCGTCACCCCATTGCTACTGCTCGATTTCATAACTGTTTTTAATAGTTGGGAAATGAAAAGTTTGACTAAAAAAGTTTTATTCAAGCGTTTGTTGGCATCGGGAACGCAAGCTACTTTTTTTTCCGCAAGATAGCGAAACCAACACGAGTAAAGTCACAATCGGCAACTCCTATGGATAATATATTTCAAAATTTTCACGATAATATCCTTATATCAGGACTTTTTCTTTCGGAATTAAGCGACTATTTTCCCATTTTCCATATAAATAAATATTTTTCGCGTCCGTCTAGTACTTATAAAAGAAACAAAATCTGTTTTCGTAGAGCAAGCGGCGAACAAAAATTGCAATTCCATGAATGCCTTGAAAATATTGATTGGACAGACATAACAACTAAATAGATGTAAACATGGCTGAGGATGCATTTGCGTAGAGCATTAATGCAATATTCAATGACTGTTCTGCAGTTGTAACATGGAACACCTCACAATGATATATTGTAAAATCATGGATAAGACTAGCAGTTTTTAAGTCAATCCGAAGAAAACACAAACTCTTTCGTCGATATATAAAAGATAAAAAAAATACTATTAATTTAGCTCAACATAAAATACTACAGAAACAACTTGAATCACGAATTAAGGTTGGCCAAACGTAAATACTATGCGAAAACAAATTTAACTAATATATTTGATATATTTATTTGATTGGTGTTTTACGCCGTACTCAAGAGTATTTCAGTGATGGCCTAACAGTGGGCATTAGGTGTCGGGAGTTGTGGAGGGTGCAAAACGCCCAACTCAATGAGAAAAATGAA
Source organism: Acanthopleura granulata (assembly GCA_016165875.1). Taxonomy (NCBI): domain Eukaryota; kingdom Metazoa; phylum Mollusca; class Polyplacophora; order Chitonida; family Chitonidae; genus Acanthopleura; species Acanthopleura granulata. Next base: position 431,064 of record JABBOT010000040.1, read on the forward strand.
ACACAGAAGCAGAGCCGAACTGGTGGAGTGAAAGCACGGCAGTAGATGGCTGATATTATACTATTAGTGTTCAATGGGACCTGTGACAAAACTTTACTATATGTTACACTTGTTACACTTATGCATTAGAGAAAACCATTCTCCACTTAAAAAACCAGGGCGCCTGGCATCGATGGTTTCTCAGTGATTCAATAGATAAACAACCTGCTCTGCCACATCTGTAATTTACAATAATTTGCAATAATTACACCGATTTATAAATCTGGTGAAAAATTAAAGTGGAAAACTATCGACCGAAATCACTTCTCCCTTGCTTTAGCAAAGTTTTTGAAAAACCTAAGATCAACACAAAATAATTCATTTGTATTGAAACATTCGATCTTGTATATGAATGAGTTTGGGTTTAGAACAGGACACTCCACATTTATGGCTGTGTTAACACTACATGAGAATTTGATAAAACAAATGGGTCTGGCCAGTATAGCGCAGTTGCATTTCTACCTCTATCAATCTTGAAAGGCGTTTGACACCGTGAATCATGAAATACTGCCCGAAAAACTGCATCATTATGGTTTTCGAGGAATATCAAATGAATGATTGCGGAATTGTCTATAGTCTAGATATCAGCAAGTAAATTATAATGGCACCCCTTCTTCCCCAAAAGACATCTATTGCGTTGTTTCGCCCTCTTAATACGTTATTTCCCTGGTTTCCGTATGTCGGAAAGCAGGCAGACAGTGCGCAGATTCAAGAAGTTATGAAACCGCAAACGGACTCACGGTAAGAGCTAAAATGTCATACTTTTCCCGTAACCTGTTGGCAGAACATTCATCGTGTTCGGCCTTGATATGAATTGAATAACGTTTCGAACTGCTTTTCTCAGGGATCTATCTTTGTCACTCTTAGGGGACATTTGGTGGTGCAAACTTCACGCATCTAAGAAAATGCAAATAGGAAATATCCCGAACGGAAGGTCTCTGACCTGGCTTTCCAGCCCTTCTGTTTGTGTGTTTTTCGGAGAAACGTTAACTCTGAAGCCATGCTTTGAAAGTGTAAGACAGTTTGAAAATTCACTGTTTCATGTCCTAAATAGTCGCTCTCCAAAATTAGGCAGCCTGAGCAGGAAGAATTTTAATCCGAGACTGAAACTCGTTTGAATCACTAGAGAGTACCTTGTATTTCGTAACTGTGCAGAAGGGAGTTTAAAAATTTCATTTCTAAGACAGTGTTGCTTTCTTGAGTCATGTAACCACGGCCACGAATGATGTGCGATAAACACATCCCATCGCTATGATACCCAGGTTGATGTCTTCGCTGACAATAACATTATAAGGGTTTTCCAGCAGCAGAAAACACGGCGCGATTGAGTTTTTTTGTCCGTGAGCTCAACATGAAAATTATTTCTTTACTTGTTTATTCGATTAGAGTTTAACGGTACACCCCCACAAAAGTTTCACTGATACGATCAACCGTGATCAGGTTTATGGGTGACGCAATCCCCTGGAGCGCAGGATAAACCACCGTTTTCGCCAAGTCACTGCTACATTTCCTAACTAAACCCGTAGTCTAACCACCAAGAGTTCGACCTTGCGACCTCTGGGGTCAGAGTTTAGAAGTCGCTATGAGAACAATGTTTTACAGCCGAGATATGAGATAATCTTGGCTTGATAGCTATATTCAAGCAAATCATCCCAATGAATCTTTACACTGTTTACAATAAACCGAGACCAAACATCACAAGATGTTTATATTTTGTTTGTACAAATGTCGCGATATTACATCACCTATTTCCTCCATCTCCTTAACATAGCAGGATATTTTGTACTATGTGCCGTCCATACGTGGGAATGTCTGGCTGCAACTTGCAGACGGTTGTGGGTTCGCTCGGTATCCTTCCATCACAATATCGGTGGCTATCCTTTAAGTGAAATATTCATGAGTACGGTGTAAAATTCAAAAGAAATAAAAACTGAAAATTACCTTAAGTATTTTTGCCGGGCTTATTTTTACAGGTTATGTAAATACCTTCTTATAGTCTGTAAAATGTACGACTACTGAAATGATATGTTTATTGTGAACAAACTTCACTGACCTGTTTCGCATCTGTCTCCGGTAAAGCCAAGTTGACAGCCCTCCGGACAAGTTCCGTTAATAAAGTTACATCCCTCTCCGATACAGTTCTGACTACAGTTCCGGGAACAATTGTCCCCCCATGTTCCATTTGTGCACGCTAGAGGACAAAAATGCAGTTAAATCGGTTTAATTCAATTTGGTTACACCTACTCTGTAAGTATGACTCATTAAGCATCATGAATTTATGCTACCCATGTTCCAGTAATCGTTATTAGGAATGAGAGGTGACATTCTTACAGCGTCTCCCTGTGGATACAAGTTTGGGAGAACTGGCTTCGCTATTTATTTGCTAATACTCAGGTGTACGACACGTTTTGTCTGTGTCCTCGTAACCAGCTGAACACCGGGGATGCCCGTCATTAACGGAACATTCCCCCGACGTCTTTTTACACACATTCCCGTTGTAACAGTTACTACACAAGTATAGTCAGCCGGCACCTCACCGTCCATCGGAACATGCTGAAATTTGAATGTTTGAGAAGTTTTCATTTAGTGATTCTTTCTGTAAGCGCATCACAAAAAGCGATTAATAATAAGAATAATCCTAACCATTTCAAAAAGATATCGCCCAAAGTGTCGATTAGGACTACCTTATAAAACCTACAGATATTTGTATCCATGTATGTTTCGTGTACAAATTTCTTTGTCACTACGGCCCTTGATTATTCAACTTTAGCTTGTATTCCCGAGACGCACACACTGGTTCTCCACACCGCACGTGTTTACTAGAAGATACTATTGGTTTCTGTGATAAGGGGTAATATTCATAAAATGTCTTCAAAATCTATTTGACCAGTTAAATTTTCGCACTTCGCTGTGAAATATCCCGGCATACACCTTGACTGGTTTATTTTGTCCGAGCCATGACCGGATATAGTGCTATAGGTCTTCTGTCCGTCAGCACAGAATCTTCAGCTCCAGTTACAGTCCAATCCGTGTGTCTCGGGAATACAAGCTAAAGTTGAATAATCAAGGGCAGTATATGAAAAGGCAGTGACAAAGAAATTTGTACACGAAACATACATGGATACAAATATGTGTCTGTAGGTTTTATAAGGTAGGCGCTTTAATCGGCGCTTTGGGCGATACCTTTTTGAAATGGTTAGGATTATTCTTATTATTAATCACTTTTTGTGATACGCCTACAGAGAGAATCACTAAATGAAAACTTCTCAAACATTCATATGGCCTGAAGCTTTGCATATCAGAACTATAGCGTACTAGGTCGTGTGCTTGGGCGTGGATTTGTGGTGCGTTAATGATATCACATCTGCCTGCTGTACAAATCTCACTACAGTTCCGGGGACAGTTAACGCCCCATGCTCCATTTGTGCAGGCTAGAGGACAAAAATGCAGTTAAATCGGTTTCATTCAATATGATTACATCTACTCTTCAAGCATGATTCATTAAACATCATGAAAGTCTGTTATCCATGTTCCAGTACTCGTTATTAGGAAAGCTAGATGAAATTATTGTAGTATCTCCCTGTGGACACAAGTTTGGGAGAACACGCTTGGCTTTTTATTTGCTAAAACTCACAATGTCAGTGGCTACCCTTTAAGTGAAATATTCGTGACTACGGAGTAAAATTCCAAGGAAATCAAAAATACCTTAAGTATTTTGCCGGGTTTATTTTTACAGGCTATGTAAATACCTTCTTATAGTCTGTAAATCGTACGACTACTGAAATGATATGTCTGTGGTGAACAAACTTCACTGACCTGTTTCGCATCTGTCTCCGGTAAAGCCAGGTTGACAGCCCTCCGGACAAGTCCCGTTAATAAAGTTACATCCGTCTGCGATACAGTTCTGACTACAGTTCCGGGAACAATTGTCTCCCCATGTTCCATTTGTGCACGCTAGAGGACAAAAATGCAGTTAAATCGGTTTCATTCAATTTGGTTACACCTACTCTGTAAGCATGATTCATTAAGCATCATGAATTTATGTTACTCATGTTCCAGTAATCGTTATTAAAAACATAGATGAAATTCTTTTCTTATCTCCATGTTGACACAAGCTTTGGAGAACTCGGTTAGCTATTTATTTTACTAATACACAAAATATCGGTGGCTATCCTTTAAGTGAAATAATCGTGAATACGGTGTAAAATTAGAAATAAAATAAAAACTGAAAAACACTTAAGTATTTTTGCCAGGCAAATACTTTCATATAGCCTGTAAAACGTACGACTACTGAAATGATATGTCTGTGGTGAACAAACTTCACTGACCTGTTTCGCATCTGTCTCCGGTAAAGCCAAGTTGACAGCCCTCCAGACAAGTTCCGTTAATAAAGTTACATCCGTCTGCGATACAGTTCTGACTACAGTTCCGGGAACAATTGTCTCCCCATGTTCCATTTGTGCACGCTAGAGGACAAAAATGCAGTTAAATCGGTTTCATTCAATTTGGTTACACCTACTCTGTAAGTATGATTCATTAAGCATCATGAATTTATGTTACTCATGTTCCAGTAATCGTTATTAAAAAACATAGATGAAATTCTTTTCTTATCTCCATGTTGACACAAGCTTTGGAGAACTCGGTTAGCTATTTATTTTACTAATACTCAAAATATCGGTGGCTATCCTTTAAGTGAAATAATCGTGAATACGGTGTAAAATTAGAAATAAAATAAAAACTGAAAAACACTTAAGTATTTTTGCCAGGCAAATACTTTCATATAGCCTGTAAAACGTACGACTACTGAAATGATATGTCTGTGGTGAACAAACTTCACTGACCTGTTTCGCATCTGTCTCCGGTAAAGCCAAGTTGACAGCCCTCCGGACAAGTTCCGTTAATAAAGTTACATCCCTCTCCGATACAGTTCTGACTACAGTTCCGGGAACAATTGTCTCCCCATGTTCCATTTGTGCACGCTAGAGGACAAAAATGCAGTTAAATCGGTTTCATTCAATTTGGTTACACCTACTCTGTAAGCATGATTCATTAAGCATCATGAATTTATGTTACTCATGTTCCAGTAATCGTTATTAAAAAACATAGATGAAATTCTTTTCTTATCTCCATGTTGACACAAGCTTTGGAGAACTCGGTTAGCTATTTATTTTACTAATACTCAAAATATCGGTGGCTATCCTTTAAGTGAAATAATCGTGAATACGGTGTAAAATTAGAAATAAAATAAAAACTGAAAAACACTTAAGTATTTTTGCCAGGCAAATACTTTCATATAGCCTGTAAAACGTACGACTACTGAAATGATATATCTGTGGTGAACAAACTTCACTGACCTGTTTCGCATCTGTCTCCGGTAAAGCCAAGTTGACAGCCCTCCGGACAAGTTCCGTTAATAAAGTTACATCCCTCTCCGATACAGTTCTGACTACAGTTCCGGGAACAATTGTCTCCCCATGTTCCATTTGTGCACGCTAGAGGACAAAAATGCAGTTAAATCGGTTTCATTCAATTTGGTTACACCTACTCTGTAAGCATGATTCATTAAGCATCATGAATTTATGCTACCCATGTTCCAGTAATCGTTATTAGGAAAGAGAGATGACATTCTTACAGCGTCTCCCTGTGGAAAGAAATTTGGGAGAACTGGCTTCGCTATTTATTTGCTAATACTCAGGTGTACGACACGTTTTGTCTGTGCCCTCGAAACCAGCTGAACACCGGGGATTCCCTTCAGTAACGGGACATTCCCCCGACGTCTTTTTACACACATTCCCGTTGTAACAGTTACCACACAAGTATGGACAGTCGGCACCTCACCGTCCATCGGAACATGCTGAAAGAAAAGGAAGTAAGGAAGTGCAATCTGAACTTAGAGGCAAATCTACTCCTGCGTCAAGACTTTGACCTCTAATGTATTGTTTCGCTATGAGTTATGAGACGGACGTTTGGTGTAGAGCAAGACATCTTCGAACGGGGGCAGCCATCTTGAATACTAATAATTTAACACTAGAACATTTCTTTCTTATGGATGTACAACTTCTTGGTTTATTAACACGACGTGTCGATGTAGATACTAGCATCGTTATCGAGTGAGAGACACTTGATAACGATGTTAATATCTACATCGAAACGCCGTGTTAATAAACCAAGAAGTTCTATATACGTAAGAAAGTCATGCTCTAATATACTTCCATCCCATCATCTAAATGCCACTTAAACAAGTTAATAATCTAACGTCAGAAAGTATTTGCCAGGTTGAAAAAATTCAGTGGTTTCAAAATTAATTCTACAGGCGTGATTTGGCAATTTTTTTCCCATTGGCAATGAAAATATTTTACTTAGATTAGAAAAATATCCCGAACCCTCTTTTTGTTGGAAGATAACCACTCAGTACATACAAGTCTAGATTCGGCCATTCTTGACGTAAAGCCGAAGACAGGCGAAGTGGGTCACGATTTTAAAGTAGGTATGTGATTTCGGCAGCTCAAAGGTGTTGTCTCGTATTTGTTCTCCACACCACACGTGTTTACTAGGAGATATTACTTGTTTCTGTGGTCAGGGGTAATATTCATAAAATGTCTTCAAAATCTATTTGAACAGTTAAATTTTCGCACTCCGCTGTGAAATATCCCGGCATACTCCTTGACTGGTTTATTTTGTCCGGGCAATGACCGTATATAGTGTTATAGGTCTTCTTATATAAAGAGGCAGTGACAAAAACCACAGTGACAAAGAAATTTGTACACGAAACATGCATGGTTGCAAATATGTGTCTGTAGGTTTTATAAGGTAGTCCTAATCGACGTTTTGGGCGATATCTTTTTGAAATGGTGAGGATTATTCTTATTATTAACCACTTTTTGTGATACGCCTAGAGAGTCACTAAATGAAAACTTCTCAAACATTGATAATGTCTGAAGCATTGCATATCCAAACTGGGGTGTTCATAATGAATTTTAAGCAAAAACTAAGTAAATTAATGTGTGGTCAACAATTCTTGGAGGTGATAACTTGATGTAAAACTTTATGGAACTAATAACTGCACCTTTTCAACAAGAGAACGGGATACAACCCTTCAAGAATGTATTCTGTACAGATTTTGTTATCGGAAATAAGCAAAAGATCAAAGCTGGACTCACTTCATTCTGATCTCATTCTGAGCAGTAAGTCCATTGTATGTGATATGTTACGGCCCTGGGTTTAATCCAATGTATTTTTTATCATTTTGGAGATCTGATATCGAAGCGGACAGAGCCCTATGATGGTATTTCGAAGGTGGTGAAAATTGTCACCGATTTACCGAAGTAATTCCAGTTTTAGGGTGCACTGCCGCTGACTGGTTTAGCATCTCTGATAATTTTCTATTTAGGCATGTAAGCCCCATAAAAGTATTCTCATTGTGTAGCACAATGTGACTAAGTGAAAAATCATTTGTTGAGAATAACAGTTGTGTCCTGTCTGTTGGCACTCTTTTGCCTCATGATACAATATGTCGGCATTCCCTGTAATTCGGGGAGGTGAGCATTGAAAAGAATGTTTGTTGCGGGTAACCCGATCCACTCGCTAAATTCGGTAAGACTCTCAGGATTTTCCCACTTTTCCATTAGTCACACATTCCGGAACACAACCCACTGAACTGCTCCGATTTACCGAAATTAGGCTCAGCCTTGCAGGTTTACTCTCGTTGGAGCAAGAAGAAAAGCCTTTTTATCCAATACACACACGCGTCGTATTCTTGTCAGCTTGTCAGGGTTGGCCTTAATGTTCTAAGAATAGCATTCAACTTATGTAGTTTGGGGAAGGGGAGGCTATGGGGCTTGAGGTCAATCCAAACCAACTGAGTGTTGAAAGAGAAAAGAGCCTAGATGTATCGGTATGTAAACCGAAAATTTCTGCCTAGCCCTTGGAGGGTTTTGAAATTCCAACTCAGTTTGTGCGGCCCATCAAACACAGAGGAGACCACGTTGGCTTGAAAAAAACAATGGTTTTCTTCATATGTGTACAGATTCGAGAGGAGTCCAGTATGGAGATAGCCAGATCTGCAAGTTACACATTAACCTCTTATGCACCACGCACTGTAGGGTCAGATGCAAACGAATGACATCATATGACGCGGAGCGAAGTCTGTGATAATTTATTTCGCTCACAGTATCTGATATTTTCAGAGCTTTTATTATTGTAAATCGTTGTTCATATATATTTGAACCGAACCAAGGCTACATCATAATTGTATTGAACTTTTAAGTTTCAAGAAATAATAGAAAAACTATTCCAGTGAAAACCATCCTTGGCTGACAATATCGACACACATTATTGTTTAAACTTAAAGCATATATATGTGAAAATTCAAAACACAACTCGATTACTGCATGATTTGTCTTCCCACAGGACTCTCTCTCCATGGTTTTTCTTTTTCAAACAAGATGAGACTTTAAGGGATGGCTAAACAGTCGCGACTTTCACTGTGTCCTTGGTTAATTAAATGGAGTCTCGAACTGGCTATTTAGAGTAATCTCGTCGAATTTGTCGCATTATATGAGCACAAGACCAACTATTAACGATATCTATGGTGTGCATGTCATTAAGACATGGGTGTGGGCGTTTTATTAATCTGCTTATCAAAATATTTTTCACTGTTAAAAGTTGACATTTATTGCCAAGTTTCTTCTTTCGTGAGGCTCCAAAGGGTACCGATATCTGCCTTGGACAACACTCCCTTTCTCAACAGTGTACATATGAAGGATTTATTATTTTCGTTTTGAGCCCACCTGATGGATTTTGCCCCAAATGGCAAGGACATCTAAGAGGTTGAACAATTACATGCCGGAAGAAATTTGTTTTGCCTAATAGTCTAAAAGTATTGTTCATGCAATCGTGTAAATCAGTTCCTCTGGAAGAGGAAGTGCTGTGTTGTGATGGCTTTACTGAAAGGATAGGCAACAAATACAAAGACAGCAAGTCATACTAACATAACACACGTATATGTAAATTCAAGGAAGTTCGTCTCCAAGGCATGATTTGGCGGCAGATCTTAGATATATATAGGCGAAGGTTTTCTATACTATGGTAACTTACAGATGAAGATCGTGTTTGGGCCGTTTCATCAATTGCCCCTTTTTTGGCCATTTTGGACTTGGACACATTTTGTTGACTACTTTTCAAACCTTGGTTACTCCACCTTGAATTTAACGGCAACAATAAAATGAGTCCTGTTTTTTTTTTGTATAATGCTGGCAGTAAGAGGAAATTTTATTACTCACTGTGATTCCGTGCCCGCATATAATTTGGTGTAATACGGATAAGCTCGACTTTTGCACTTTTGTATTCAATGCACACAAAATTAAAGTTAAACACTTTTGCAGACGCTGTTGTACATTGAATTGGAACTTAGTACATAACTTTACCATAATGACTCACAGTATCATTGGTATGGCCATTTTCAACGAAATTATATGTGTTCTGGTGTAGGTACTGAGCCAGCTATTTTCTTTCTGCTCAAATGAACAAGAAACATTTATTGCGCTCACAGTGTTTTGAGAGAGCTACATAGAATTTTACACAACTCCCACCACTCCTGGGGTCATTGTATACCGTATGATCTTGCAAATTACACTATGCGCAATAACAGATCGCTTTAGAATCTTCAGGTTCTAGTGTCTCATATTTTCTTTTCTGTTTTTGTTATTACTATCAGAAATGCAATTTATGCAGGTACAGAACGCACAGAGCCAATACACGGAATTTCCGCCCGTGAAAAACTAATATTACGGCGTTTCCGTACGTTCTCTCTTTCAACAGGTGTTCCATAAAGCTTAGCAATACATATACCCAGTTGTATGTGTTTAACGGAACATCATGCGTAATCACCATGCATATCCTCTGGACAAAGTGCAGGCCGCTATCTGATGCTGTGTGTTTTCTGCATATTCTCCTGCTCCCATAGGTAACCACAGCGTGAGTTTGTCAAAACAATTATGTAACACATTCGCTATACTTAGTGGAGAACAGTATGTCCTTATTTTATGTATAAACGCGAGTTTTACTTTGCACTAAATTAACATAAATGTAAGTGCTATGTAGAGTCATATAAATGCACAGTATGTGCTATACTCTGAGTATAAGCATAGTTAGGGCTATAACAGTGAGGTAGCAAGCATTTAAAGAAGCTAAAAAACGCATCCAACCCCCCCCCCCCAAATAAATAAAAAATAAAAATAAAAAATCTAGGAACGGATGAAAAAATTTTATGGTGTAAAGCAACACTGTGTTGTTGTCAAAAATGTTCTATCAGACAGGATCATGTGGAGGTCATACACCTTCCTAACTGCTCAAATTACCTTTGTCACACTTCACTGTGAAATATCCCGGCATGCACCTCGGCTGGTTTGGTCTGTCTGGGCAGTTCCCAAATATTGTGTCACAGGTCGTCTGTCCATCAGCGCAGAATCCACAACTCTCCTTACAGTCCGGCCCGTATGTCCCGGGATCACAAGCTGAAGGTGAATAACAAAGGGCCGTGTGTTTAAGAGGCGGTGACAAATCGTAGTCATTGCAACAGCATTGTAAGCAAAGCTAATACATCCAATAATATTTCTTTAGTATTGAGGTAAGCATGAATAACCTTTATGTTGGATTGTGACGTCATAATTAATTTTTTGGATTGGTGTTTTACGCTGTACTCAAGAAGTTTCACTTACAGGACGGCGTCCAGCATTATGGTGAGAGGAAGCCCGGGGGAAACCCACGACCATCTGCAGGTTGCTTGCAGACCTTCCCACGTACGGCTGGAGAGGAAGCCAGCATGAGGTGGAGTTGAACTCACAGCGACCACATTGGTGCTGTCATATTTGAGGCTGCCGGCTAGTTATTGCGGGAATACCATACCACTGATTGAATTCCCTTTCGTTTTCGAGCGTCAGGATATAGACCGTCACCGCATTGCTACTTCTCGTTTCATAAGTGTTTATTCTTAGTTGAGAAATGGAAGTTTGACTAATTCAGCAGCAAAAATGAGCGTTTTAATGGTGATTTCCCCGAAAATGTGATACAAGCAGAAAGTGATTTCCCCATTTTCATGCAAATTTTCACAGCCCAAATCATATCTCATTTCGCTCAAGCTTTACAGGTAAACTGACTGAGTGTTGAAACATAAACAAAAGCCGAAATATATTGGTATGTAAATCGAAAATTTACGGCGAGTTCCTTGTGGGGTTTTGAAGTTGCAACTTATTTGGTAATTTATTTTAAGGTCAGTGCGACCCTAAAGTTTTGGAACAGGACTACCAAATTGTTTGGGTCGGGGTAATCTTAGTGTGTGTAAAGTCACTAGTTAGGGTCCTGGCGACCGAAATGGGTCTGGGCGACACTAAAGATTTGGCTTGAAATCCCACTAGTTTTTATTAGATGCGTCATGTCTATATCCAAAATGTTTGTGTCAAAACTGACCAGATGTGTTTGGGCCGAACCGATCTAGCCCTTGTAAGAGTGAAGTATTTGGAAAGAAAGCATCGACAGAAAGTGGCAAAATATTCAAGCATTATATGCCATCAAAAATTGTTCGGAAGCTGCTTACAGGTTAAACAACTCTTGTTCTTGTATCCGGCCTGGCATCGTATCCCATCAACCACGGGACATTCTCCGGTCTGTTTATCACATCCCCTGTTCTTATAACAGTTTCCACACCGCGCCAGACAATGTTCCCCATGACGACGCGGGAAACATTCTGTAGAAACAAAGATGCCAAATGATATTTAACTCAGTTTTGTGATAAGTCCCTGAGATAAGCCTGTGATATAAAGTTAGGAAAACTTTGATGCAAATGGACAATCGGGAATTTACTAAACGAAAATAAATGCATACTTACCCGACCTGTATTGTTCTTAAAGAAAAGGCAACAAACACAACAACCACAGTTTTTTCACAAGAGGAGTTAGTACAGACCTAAATGGGCGTAGGCATTTTTTGAGACGTCCTTGGTAACTCTGTGAATTGAGTTTTAATCTGAAAATCTTATAAGGCCATGGCATACGCCATTTTAGAAAAAAACACAAAACAAAAAAAAAAAAACGGAAACACGATGTCGCATTATCCATACCCTACAGCCTTAGGTGTTAGAGGCGAGACATTCCTTTGTCGTGCAAGTCATGCCCATATATGTTTGAACAAGTTAACGAGGTAGCTCTGTAGATATTCCGAGATAAAGTTTGAGCACGTGACTGGTCCACGCAATATGAACCCACAGTCATGGAGAACGTGGTTTGTACGTTGTGTTATTCGCAGTGAAAGGTAAACTGCAAATGTTAGAATGTTAACTAGAAGATTTGCCAGGTCTTTCCGTGATGTTTTAGGTCATTGAGTGTTTGGATAAACTGTACATATAGCTTTCTAAGGATTTAACGTTACTAGGTGTAGCGTGTAGTAGTGCTTTTATGTTAACGCATTTTATGATTACATTTCTCGAACAAAGCTCTATTATACTAGTATAATATGCTATGTGAAATATAAAGTGAGTGATTTCCTGTATTTTTCGATCGTACACTGTAAAAATATTTCTCATCTCGTAAGAAATGTGTTTACTTTCAAATGTTTACTTTTTAAACACTTACTATTATTGTGTGTTGCAGTTACAATTTGCCATTTGATTTCTGTTTGTAGGTGGCCTTTGACCTGCTTCGTGTCGTAACCGGAAGAACACCGTTGTGACCCTCAGGCATCTTGAGGTAATTTTATGAACATTTGTAATTCTGGTACATGAACATTGTAGTTACATTATAAGGTGGCAATGTGCTACATTATGGAGGCTTATGCATTTTGTGTTTTGTTTCGCAAAATTAGTATTTGTCGGTACAATTCGAAAAGATTTTGTTGAAGTATTGCATTAAAAATGCCAACTGGTCATGATGTTTACGTTTGCACACTACTGTCATTAACTTACACGTGTTTCATGATTTGGTTACCACCTTGACTGGCATTTCGAAGTTTGAATGAACACAAAGTTCCATTGTAAGAGTAATGTCTTATACATTGCATTTTGGTGCATAAATTTGATGTTTTACCCTGCTGTGTATATCTATGGCCAAAGTACTTAACATGTAGTTGTCAGGTTATATTATGATACATACTCCCCTCGGAACCCCATAATGTCAATTGGATATGTGCAACTGATAATTGAATGTAGTACTTGGATATGTACAGTACCTACTGTTGGTAGGATTTGGTTACCGATAATAATGATCAGAGTCTTACAATTTTGTGATTGCCATTACAGGGTCTTTCCTCCGTTTCTGGGTATTTGCACCACACGAGACATGTTTCATGTGTGATTATCAATAATGCATTTGAACGGCAGCAAACTGCACTTTGTATCTATCCCAACCCGCCCTTATTACATTGGTAGAGATGTAACATGTGCGTATTGGAGGGATTGCACAGTTATGCAATGCCATTTACAAATAAATATCAGAAAATACCCCTTCTTTAATGATAACGCTCACTATATCCGAAAATATAAATGTTTTAACGGAAGAAAACTTCTCGATCTTGTTCTTATTTGATGTCTACTTTATGAGTATTTTTATATCTGTGCTATGCAAGTGGACCCTCTTCATATCACCTGCACATGTTGTCCCCGTGGTGTCACATCCGAGGCAGGCTGCAGTGGTCGCACATTGTCTGTCACACATCTCACCGTACCAGCCGTCGTCACACACTGGGGAGTAATCAGAATACAAAACTGTGTAACGGTAATGGTGAAAAGCGACATCTAGTTGTAAGGTTTGATCAGACACTGAACAATCAATCACTCATACATTATAAACCTTACATTGACTCAGAGGTAAACATAAGGTAAAACGTGGATCACACTTTAATAAGTATCTCTAGACACATCTCCCCCTCGTTACACGATTACAGAAACAGCTGAGGACTGGTTTACTGACATGTTACTACCCATTTTTCGTCCTATGTTTTTGGGTGGGACAGGTATTATTGTTTGTATCAAATATGAGTATTGAAATTTTTTTCTGATTGATTAAAATGTATGAGAATTTCGGATCTGACGCTGAAGTTGTGTTGTACTGGGCCATGATTTCACCAGACACCTAATTAGGTTGTGCGATACAATGAGATCATGCCACCAGACTCCCGATCTGAGGTTTATAGATTTTATTGTACCCTAACATAATACCATCAGACACCAGATCTGACATTTATCAGTTATATTATACGCTGATATAATACCACCATACATCCGATTTGACGTTCATCGGTTATATTATACCTTGGCATAAAGTCACATGTACCAGACACCCTATTTGAAAAGCGGTTATACGGTGACAATGAATTTATTTATTTCTTTAATTATTTGATTGGTGTTTTACGCCGTACACAAGAATATTTCACTTATATTCTTTCTGTTACATTTCGCTGATGAAGACGTCAATGACATCCTCGACACCGTGACGGAAAATCACGCCGACATCGAAGGAACTTCAATCCGAAGAAAAAATTGCCGTGCGGAACTTACGTATTTCGAAATGTTCAACAAAATCAAGGAGAGATTCTCTATACCTACGTTACCAGGCTCCGATAATCAGCTGCCGATACGTAATGGTTAAATAAAACATCAAGTTATTCCAGGCTTTACTCCAAGTAGACTGCCTCGTGATAACCCTCCGTGATTCAGATGTAACATTAACTGTCATCCTGTACCTGGCAAGATCGTTGGAACAGTCGGGGCTTGAAACATCTGGTATTGAAAACAGCAATGGACAAGCACGAGGGGTAACTCTACACGCTGCTAATTACAGAAAATTTGTTCCAAAAAATCAAGCGAGAAATATCCTCAACCTAACATATCTGCACTGTCGCATAAGTCTGACCGTCAACAGCCTTAATTTGTTCAGTCAAAGTCAAGTAAAAAATATCAAAATTGTGGTTACGTCACACATCGGGCAACAGATTCCCAACCAACCGACAAGAATGTAACTACTGCCCTAAAACTGAGCATTTTTTCGCAGTTGGTAGGAAAAAGTGACGCAAAGAAGTCCCACAAGATGAAATTTCCAAACAAATAGTAACCTTTTCACAACAAAAGGAATCTAGGTCTAACAACGAGTACGTGCTTGGTATTACGGATAACCAGTCAAGTAGTGGCAAACCACTTGTAACCACTGTTAAACTCAACGGACAGTCTGTCCGTGTAGCTACAGACACTGGTGCAACTGGCAACGCCATTAGTGAAACAACGCTGGAGAAAATCTGACTACCTACCTACACTCACTCAGAAAAAAGGGTTACATTGCCAGCATTAGACAAGATATTCGCGACTCATGGAATCCCGCGTGTGCTAAAAACTGATAACGGTCCCTCGTTCCAAACTTCTTGAGTTCGCGCAATTCTCACGGTATCTTGGTTTCCTCCGCCGCTAGATCCCGCCTTACTGACATCATGCAAACGGTGAAGCAGAACGATTCCTCAAAATTCTCCAAAAGGCCATAAGAACTTATGACATTGATGGCAAACCATGGAAACAACAACTGTACATTTTCCCATGCGTGTACAGGAAAGTCCCCTGCTGAACAGTTGTTCAGCCGATCTCCCCGATCATCACTACCTGAACCAGTGATGCCTGTGGAAAACCCCTCTTTAATAAATCCCAAGAAGGTATGAAAAATGACGCTGATAACCGCGCCGCTGCTAAACCCAGTGCCATGAGAATGCACGGGTGATTGTGTTTTAGTTTGCCAAAAGCAAACCGATAAATTATGCACACCATATAACCCAGTTCACTACATTGTTACTCGGGCGAACGGTTCTATAGTCATTGCGGAATTCATCTTTCTTCAAAGGTCTTAAGTGTGCTATTCTCCCAGCACCCAGGAACAGTAGCTTTACTGATGACGATAACCCGACTCCAACTCCGGAAACCCGCAAGAATCTTCCTCAACAGAGAGACATTAACTGTTCAACAGATGAATGACATTTTGGTCTTCTGAAATCTTTTAGATCAAGCTGATCTAATGACTTGAATTTAATTTTTGTTTGAATATACTGCATAGTGCCATAGTTATACGCGAAGTTATTTATCATGTGTGAATGACACTGTTTACTTTTAATGATATTATTCCCTGAAGCCTTACACACATGTGTTTGTTGTTGCCAGAAGCACAATGATACATTTCTAACTTTGGGAAGAGTTTTGTTCTCACTTCAGCGGTTTCTGTGCTATGTTTACTTTCTGCGTTTGACTGAATATGTTTTGTTTACCATTAATGGTTCTAATCAAAATGATGGCTGAGACGTGGTATTCAAGTCCGCTACCGCTTTTATAATTTACAATGTACTACTCCCTAATCGTCTCTGCGAACAAAATACATTTCGTGTCGAGTCTATCCCGCATGTGATCATTTGATATGCAGTCTCTCGCCTTTGAAATTTTTTATTTCTTTTTATGGAGTCAAGGATGCATGTGCCGGGCAACAGCGACGAGTGTGAGAAATGTACGAGTTAGTACTTTTTCTTGCCCTCATTTTCCGAAGAATTCACAGACAATTAATTGGTAACGCTTCTTAAGTAAAATAAGCAAAAAATTCAACAAAATAATGATCTTAAAAACCGTATCCCCGCCATGTAATAACCTGGCCTCTTGTTATCTTAAAAATATATATAATTTAACTGAACTGAAGGTTTTGGGTTTTTGATCACTCTGGCTGGCTGTACGTGTTCCCTTCTGAACGTCACTCAGCTCGACTGGCTGGTCAGAGGTCTATCACTTATCAGGGCGTATACCCAAGTTATCCTCTGGTGTAACTTATTGTATGTACATATCTGGTTTGCTTTTGTCCTGCTAAGAAAAATTACCATAAAGAAGGACCTCACAAAGTGTCAGAGGTGGGCCAGATGATAAGATTTTGATTGTATTTCCTAGAACTGGGCTGGTACAATGCTGAGTGATGACGTCACCAGGGCCATCAGCACTGGTAGTGGAATCCTGATAGCATGTAGTGTTTGCCCCGGTCGAGTTTCCCACAGACAGAGTAAAGTTGCTCAGTCTTGCTCCGCCTGAAATAGTGAAAAGAGAAGCTGGTCATGTCACGAATAAGATATGTACCAGTATCAGAATTCCCGCTACTGTATAGTTCAGTAAGCACGATGACTGATTTAACAGAACGTACGCCGTCAGTCTTATTTGTCCCAGATTTTAAGGACGCCGAACGTTGTCAAGAAACAAAGATAAGTTATAAACATAAAATAATAGAAATTCATGTATATTATTTAGACTTGTGTGAGCTCAGGACTTGTCATCTCCCAAAATGCCTGTGGCAAATTTTTACATTATCCAATGGTTAACCCATCGAAAGATCAGTTTGTTCCACCTGAGAATCCTTTTATTCTCTCCCTTTTCACGAATGTACTGAGATTACGTCATCACCCTACCATTCCTCCACAAAATCAACACTACATTTTCTCAGCTTTGACGATATGAACTTCAACTCTGTTGATCTCAGTGATGACGCACAAAGCAGAAAAAACACTGATGTCAACTTTTACGAAAATATCCACTGGGACGGCATCAATGCTAAACAATGGAAATACTATTATGAAGATGAATTAAAAGAAAAATTAAATTGCTTGGATACAAACTCTGAAAATCATTTTTTTTATTTTTACCTTAATGTTCGCAGTTTGGGAAAGCATTTTGATCAAGTCTCCGAAATTTAGATAGATCAGGATTTTACCGCGAAAGGTCTATCTGAAAGCTGGTTAAACCCAGCAATCGAATCCTGATATAACGTTCCCTGGCATTTTTCCATTCCATCTACCAGAAAACATAAAAAAGGGCGGGGGTGTGGTTTATATGTTAAAGAATCTATCCGATGTGTGCAAGTAATAGCTGATTTATGTTTTAATGATCAAACAGGTGTATATGAAACTTTGTTTAATAAATTTAGTGTAACCAATACGGGTTATATTATTGGAATTATCTATCGTCCCCTGGGAGGGAACGTCACTGTATTCAATGAACACTGGACATCGTTAGGAAGCACAGTCCCAAAAGGTAAAAATTGCATTCGGATGGGCGAATTTAATATCGATCTCTTTACAATCTGAATCACACGCCCCAACTCAAACATTCTTGGACAATCTTAAATGCATGTATATTTTCCCTGTGATCAAGGCTGGTTGGTCGAGCGGTCTAGATGGTTGACATGTATTGCTGGCGATTTGGTGCCCGACTCCGAGGTCCTTAGTTGGAAACCCGGATAGGAAACCCAAATTCAGCACTACAATCTGTGCCATATCAAGAAAGTGTAATCTCTAATAACGATAATACTGTTACTTAAATTCACTTTCTAAATGACATCTACTAATCTGAACATCTTCATTAATGTCCATGAACAAAACTTTTTACCTGGAAATTTGCTCAAGGATATCGCGGATCATTTTCCTAAGTTTCTTGTTTTTGAAACGTTTGTTCCGCTTAAGCAATTATCCCAAATTTAATATCGTCCATATACTGTTAAAAGGAAATAACATTTTGTAAACGCCATGGAGAACGTTAACAGGGATGAAAATTTTACAATGGATGAGCCCAGCAGAGCTCTTGACATATTCATGGCGAAATTACTTAATCTACACGATGCATATTTCCCTACCGTAATCATTAAAACCAATAAACGTAAAATTCATAAGCCATGGGTATCACACGGTCCGTTAGAATCTGTCTACATAAAGAATAAATCACACAGAAAACAGCTCATGCTGCCGAATCCTAGGACACGAACGAAATACAGATCATACAGAGATAAGCTTAACAGCCTACTTCGCTTATCTAGGAAAACGTTCTTCGAAAACAAATACTACGAAGTTCACAACGACATTAAGAGGACTTGAAATGTACTTAACTAAACGTTTGGTAAGAAAAGAACAAAATTGCTTCTTGGCGTATTTGAAATAAACAACATGGATACATGTGATACTTGACGTACCCAGACTTCGTTTACATGAGTATCCAACTGAGTCAATCTCCAAAGAATTCTACTTTGATTCTGTGTCCACAGAAATGGTGACAAAGATTATATACAACTGTAAATCATCTCCGGGAAATGATGGCATTTCGACGTCTTTATTGAAAGTAGCTTCTAATGCCATTGCTGATCATATTGCACATATTGTTAATTCGACAATGTTAACTGGCCACTTCCTAATTCGCTGCAAATACCCAAAGTTACACCAGTATATAATTCAGGAAATTACCAAAAAATAAAACATTATCGACCAATTTCAGTCTTGCCTTGTATCAGTCAAACTTTTTCAAAAGTCAGAGCAAATATGATCGCGGATTTTCTTAGAAGCAACAATATTATAACTCATCATTAGTATAGCTTTCGATCATTCCATTTTACACTGCATGGCTCAGGTGTTCTCTATGTCTATGACCCACCTGTTTCTACCAACAAAAATAAAGAATTTACCATAGTAAAGTTCCCTCCTCTATCGAAGTCATTCCACACTGTGAATCTGACTCGACAAAATGAAGCATTCTGGATTCCGTGGAACGTACAATAAATGTCTGGGAAGTTATTGATAAGCCATGGGTATCACACAGTCTGTTAAAATCTGTCTACATAAAGAATAAATTACATAGAAAACAGCTCATATCGCCGAATCCTTTAATCACTTAAAGGATCACTTAATCACTTATCACATAATATTGGTAAACTCAGTACTTGCTAATAATAATAAATGACATACAAATGCGCCCCCATTTTATTAAACAACAGTGAACTTATCTCTGTTTCAGAATTTAAATTCCTTGGAATTGTCTTTAATAGCAAGCTTTCATGAGTCTTTCATATAACGCATATGTTCGAAAAGGTATTCAGAAACATAGGGATCATAAAACACATTAAATGATGACTCAACAAAAATGCTTTGCTTACATATTACTACTGACTGATTAACTTTTATTTAATTCTTTATGGGGAAATACCTATCTAAGTCATCTCAAGCCTCTAGAAATTCTCCACAAATGATCCATTCCCATCATCACCTTCTCTGGTAAGACAGAACATACATCTTCAAATCCTTAAGAATTCTTCCTCTGTCGTGTATTATTCAATACTCCTGTCTTCCAGTAACACACACATTTACGTTTCATCCCTATCGACTACCATGATCTGTCCGACTGTTCTTTCAAAAACAAGTCACATGTTCACGCCACCCAACCAGGGCCCAGACATCCGATCTAAATAAACCTTTCTTGAAAAGTAATTTTTCCTATCACACACTTGGAGTAGCCACTCCCAGGCATTTGAACAAACTGCTAATTAACTTAAGACTGCCCCTGGACACCTATCATACTTTACGAAGAACATAAATGGCCTTTCTTATTTAGTTACGTGTTATTGGTATTTTGTGGTTTCTTGTATATCTGTTTTCTCCCTGTATTGTTTTTCTCTGATTTGTTCTTGTTAAAATTCTGGTTTAAGTCGCAGCTCCATACAATAAAGTCGTGAAAGGTTACATACATAAGCAGGTCATTTGTGTGCACTGTCATCAAACTCTCAACTTAATCCCGTGTTTAATATTCCGGAACTGAATCTGAGCATTTCAAGTACGTCTCTGCCTAACCCAGACCAAAATAAGTAATTAATGCACATCGTTTGGCGATGGTCTGTGTTAGCTCTGCTTCCGAGATAACTGCACCATTGGTTAAAAGTTCGTACGAAGCCAGCTACCTGTAATACCTCGGACGCGAACGTACCGTCCACCGATTCAACATAAAGGATACTAGATGTTAGGCGGTGACAATACCTTTTTAACAGAGGCATACCTATTCAGAGCAGGCAATCCCCCTCAATGCGTTAATTCTCCTTATCAGGGACAACTAAGAAAACACAACTGTCCTGGTTAACAACAAATTATACCGTTTCACAAATTTAAGGTAATTACAGTTGGAATTTGATCTTCATCTTAAACTGAGTGGAATGATAAGAAAATGGAGAATCAAAGCGTGAACCCGAGGGAATCTAGTATATCATTCATCTCTATTCTAGTTTTATAACAAAACTCGGGATTTATGTCTTACGTGGCCTGAGCTATGTAATGTTTTTTGGGTATGACTACAAACACTTTCTTTTAGGTATCTCTTCTTAACGGTTCAGTACTTAACACAGTTCAACACCCTATGTGGCAAGTCGAGCAGATATCTGTTTTCCGTTATTCATGTTAGGAAAACAAGTGCGCAATGCCCGTCTGCCAAGATTGTCCCTGTTGGCCGGTAACATAGGGTAACCATTTATGCCATTTCCAAATATTCCGGACCACTGAAGGAAAATTTGCTCACAACAACGGTTATTTGCCGTTCATACCAACCCCCTACCCAACACCTCCCCCTACCTCCCTCCCCCCACGCGCTTCTCCTACTACTGTTTCTCTTTAAGTCCTTTCCCATTGTGTGATGTGCCTTTGTTTAGTGAGCGGGCAATGCGAAATACTGTTCGAATTTAGTGCTTAGCAAAGTACACAGTCACACCTACGGCATGTAACACTCTGTTACAGTTGAAACCTTACTATGAGTTTGACAAGTGACTCATGTTGAGTATATATTACATGTAATATCTGACTGACATATGCTTTGTACTGGCTTTTTGTCCTAACGTTACACCATAGGTAAGTGCTGAAACAAACATGGAATGGTAAAGTGACAAGAAATGTAAACTCCTCATAACCTATACAGTCACACGCACAACATACACACGCGGTCAGACACACGCAAATCCTCTATAGACAAATAAACACAACACAACAAGGAAGGAGAGACATCCCACCATATAGTTCCCAAACGAACCTACCAGTCCAACAATTGAATTTGAAAGTCCTGCATAAAACGCTAATAAAATACTTTGGATTTTGACAGTTGTCTGCTTTATGTATATGTTTGATGTAAGAACACAGAAGTACGACTTACATTCTTTACCATTACAATTTCCATTTCTGTTGTAGATTGTGAACCTGTAGATCCAGTATGACTTATCCAGTGTGACCATCCAGTACTGACCGGGCCCATTGTTAGTGTGAGTACATGGGGTGTTTACCAGATAATGACCCATCTTCCCATCCACAGCATAGCCGGCCGGATATTCTCTATTCAGGTAAGTGAGGATGGAAGATTGAGTTGTGCTTCTGTTCAGTGCCACATTCCCTGTAATACAAATGGTCTGTTGTTCAGTGAACATTGAGCAGTCATGGAGCAAGACATAATGACTCGTTCCTATGTTCCGGTCTGTGTTGAAGGAAAGACTTGACATGGACAGGAATCAAGAGACAGCTCGGAGAACATGTCTGATTTCAAATGTTCTGGTTACAGTGAAATAAGGATAGATCTTGAGTCACCAACATAAAAATCACACTGGTTCCGGGGTAACTTTGGTAACCGGCATAGCTCTTCATTAATATCGAATCTACCTATTGCAGGGTAATTTGGTGACAAGACTCCACGCATGCTAATATCGAAACAGCTGATTCCAGGGTAATGTGGTCACCTTTGTATAAACTTTACTAAAATCATAACTTCTTAAACTATGCCTAATACGTTAAGATAGCGAGGTCTTTTTCCAACGCAATTTGTTGACTAGCATAGGAAAATAGATAATACTTTTATTGGGTACAAAGGTTTAAATATTCACTACTTTATTTCACCGGAATTTATTGCCGTACACAGGAATTCTTTACCTATAGAACGGCGGTCAGGTTTATATGTGGAGGAAACCTTAGCTGGGTGGCTGACAAACCTCCCGACATAAATCCGTGGCATGAGCGGCAAGTGATGGATTCGAACATGCGACCTCATTGAAGAAGTTCATGATAGAACGGCCTGGGCCATCCACTTTTAAATGTTAGCAGATTTGCAGTAATCACGTGTGTAATTAGCAACGGGAATATTGAAAAGCAGAATGCTAAGAAATTTATAGGGCAAAATCAGTAGTTTTGGCATATATCTTGGAACTATCAATTTAAATGTCAATGTAACTGTTATGTGCAAAGTATCACCGGTATCTACGTGTGAAGTATTAGTATCTACGCATAAAATGTGACCGGTATTTATGTGTATAAATGTGTGGAAGCCAACTATGTGTAAAGATTGACTTGTTTATATGTGCAAAGTGTGACCTATGAATATGTTTATAGTGTTTCCTGTGTCTAGGTGTGAAGAGCATGGCTGTGCAAAGTGTGACCTGTGTCTGGGTGTAAAGAACATGGCTGAACAAAGTGTGACATGTGTTTATCTAAATGAATGATTACTGTTGTCGTATCGGCAGTGCTGCAGCTAGATCATGGTGAATGTATCTATGCGTAAATTGTGACCTGCATTCATATGTAAAGTTTGGCAGGTACATGTATCTATGTGTAAGTTGTGACCTGGATTTATATGTAATGTTTGGCTGGTACATGTATCTATGTGTAAATTGTGACCGGGGTTTATGTGTAAATTTTGGCCGGTGCATGTATCCATGTTCAAAGTCTGAGCGATGTGTATGTGTACAATCATCGGTAGCGGTAATCATCTGTGCAGCATGTCCTTTAACTATTTGTGAAGCGTGACAGGTAATTATATGTCCAGTGTGTCCTTTAGATTTGTGTTAAGTGTGAGCGGTAATCATCTGTGCAGCATGTCCTTTAACTATTTGTGAAGCGTGACAGGTAATTATATGTCCAGTGTGTCCTTTAGATTTGTGTTAAGTGTGAGCGGTAATCATATGTGCAGTATGTCCTTTAACTATGTGTAAAGCATAACCGGTAATCATCTGTGCAGTGTGTTCATTAACTATGCCTGAAGCATAACCGGTAATCAGGTGTGCAGTGTGTCCTTTACGTGGAACCGTGACCAGTAATTATGTATGAGGTGTGTACTCTAACTATGTGTGAAGCGTGACCAGTAAACATGTGTGTAGTGTGTCCTTTAACTGTGTGCGAAGCATGACCGGTAACTGTGTGTGAAATGTAACCTGTATCTATATCTTACTGTAAAGTGTGACTGGTATCTACGCATTTACAGGATTATCTAAAGATGATTACCACTCCCGTGATCAAAACTATTAGCGATTGGTTTACAGAATGGAAAAAAAGTTTACATGTTATGTTGGGTTTTGAAGCTGAAGTTCCAGGAGAGAAATGAGTTTACTGAGGATAAAGCTAGGTAACTTACGTCTGTGACACATGTCTCCGTCCCTGTCAGCAGTACGGCATTGTTGTGAACACACTGTTGGAGATAAAATATTGACAGGAGGTCTACATATAATTTGTTCTGTCATATACCGCGACACTTTTGTTCTATGTTGTCAACAGAGTTTCTATGCAGTCAGGTCGACGTATAGGGCCTACAGTCAGAAATGACTTACACAGCCAGGATTAAAGTCCCGAAGATATCCTCATGAGTAATGAGTCGTTTTGTGGGTACGGAATAAGCATTGCGTGCAGTGAGACAATGGGATGTATTCGGACTTCACTCCGGATACATCGGACTAGTCATTTAACAAGAGTGATGGCCATGGCCAGGTGAGTCGGAGACAGAGACGCCTGGGCTAGTCAGCCGGCGAAAGTGATTCCCTGGGCGGGGGAGTAGGCGAGAATGGTCTTTGATGGTAATGCTCAAAGAGATTTATGTTTTGTTCACGATATTTATACACGTTGGGTTAATATAATAGTGTTCGTGAAGGTTTACTTCAACATGTATATGTGGCTTTGAAATGGTTTGGTCTGAAATAATTAATTTTATATAAGATTTAATTACTAATCGCGTGCAGATTTAACAGTGTGTATATCTCTTAGAGTAGGGTAGAGTTGGACAAATCAGAGGTGTACGAAAGGCTACACGCAATGGTATAATTGTGATAGATTGTTTGATCAGAAAGTTTGGTGGTTTACAAATGTTGCAAACAGATTCTCTAACGCTCATCGTCACTTGTCTTTTAACAGCTGAGCCACGAATTCAGAAAGCATTACTAACCATGTGGAAACAGGTATACATATCTCACCCACCAGTAAAAATTGCATCGATGCCTCCACGAAAGTCGGACTCGAGAGATAAGAATATAAAATGAGGAGTCAGTAGATTTCGTAACGCCAAACATCTGATATTAGAAATCAGTTGCAACTTATCCAGATGATATACACAGGTTTCCGTCGGCCATTTACAAGTAGGTCTCCTAATTCTGCTTATGATGCTTTTGGTAGGAAACCACACTTAACTGAACAGAAAAGACGAAAAAAAGATAAATTAAAAAAACTTCAAAAATCACAAGAGAATATTGGGAATATGTTAATAAACTAAACAGAACAAAGACTACTCCTTCCACATCTTTTGATCCTCCCTGTATTTTCTTTGAAAAGGTGTAATTGTAATAAATAAATGAATGAATGAATGATTATGGCTTAACGCCACATCGGCAATATCTCAACCATATCGTGGCGAGAACAAGGTGGAACCACGAGACAGTTCAGGTTTTCGATAGTGACATGAGAACATTAAAAACAAACCAAAAACGTACGGACAGGATTAAAATCAGCTAAGAAAACCAAAACAGACGAATATACTTAAGAATGTTAGATTTAAAATCAGCGTATGGGATTTTAACTTTAGGTACGGATTTATTTAGGGCAGCCTTTGTCTCCCTGTCCACGACTGTGTTTCCATAGATACCAACATGGCTTGATATCCAGCAGAATATAATATCTTTGCCTCTTTTAATCAATTTTCTATGTAAGGCTAAAATTTCCATAATAATCGGGTTTTTGAATTTATTATTCTGCATTGCCAAAAGGCAGGAGGGCGAGTCACTACATACCATTGCCCTCTGGGCACGCCCAGAGGAAACATATGATAAGGCCAGGAGTATAGCCCTGGCTTCTGCAGAAAAGACAGAAGATGAAGACGGAAGACGAAGAGAAGAGACCCGCTGTTCTAAGACAGCCGCAGCCGCAACCCTGTCCCCATCCTTTGACCCATCAGTGTATATAAATTTATAATTTGGATAATTAGCCTTAATTTCAGCAAAAGCTTGCTGAATTATAAGAGGATTTGTATTCGATTTATTATATTGACGTAGATCAAATATTAGTTTAGCTTGTGGAAGAAGCCAGGGAGGAGACTCCGGAAAAGATACCGGAGCTATCTCCTCTAGCTTGATGTTAGCTTCCACAACATGGTCCCGTATACGAAGACCGAACGGAGGGATCTTGTTAGGACATTTAGTATATTTGTCTACATATGATGGATTGAAAACACAGTCGTAGGCAGGGTTTGTTGGGTGAGCTTTAAGCTTTGTTGCATATTGAAGGCTGAGTTTAATACGTCGGTTATGTAAAGAAGGCTCATTGGCCTCCACGTATAAACTCTCTACTGGTGAAGTTCTAAAGGCACCAAGGCTGAGCCTCAGACCTTGGTGATGGACCGGATCCAACATTTTAAGATATGATTTCCTAGCGGAACCATAAATGATGGACCCATAGTCCAATTTAGACCTCACCAGAGAACGATATAAATTAAGTAAAACAGATCGGTCAGCACCCCAATCGGTGCTTTTATATCGAGAGCCTTTATACATTTAGCTTTAAGCGTTTTTATGTGAGGTATAAAAGATAGTTTACTATCGAATATAACTCCTAAAAATTTATTTTCCCCAACAATCTTCACTGGTTCACCACAAAATTTTAGCCCAGGGTCTAGACGAAGTTTCCGTTTATTACAGAAATGCATACCGACGGTTTTAGAAGTAGAAAATCTAAAACCACTGGCAACTGCCCATTTCTCGATCTTATTGAGACAAAGCTGCAGTTGCCGCTCGATGTTATTCATATTTTTCGCCCGGTAGCATATCAGAAAATCATCCACATATAAACAACCCTCGGTTCCAGATGTTAATGTTTGGGCCAAGCTATTAATTTTTATGCTGAACAGCGTAGGTGAAAGGATACTGCCTTGGGGTACACCCATCTCTTGCTCATAAGAGTCCGAAAGAGTGGAACCCACCCGTACCTTAAACTGACGATTTGATAAAAATTTGGATATAAATATAGGTAATCGACCTTTAAGGCCCATATCCGAGAGGTCTTTTAAAATGCCATATTTCCATGTGGTGTCGTAGGCCTTTTCAAGGTCAAAAAATATTGACACCACATGTTCATTATTAATAAAACCATGGCAAATGAAACTTTCAAGTCGAACAAAGTGATCCACTGTGGATCTACCTTGACGAAAACCACATTGGATATTAGATAGTAACTTGTTGGTTTCAAGAAACCAAAAAAGTCTATCATTTATCAGCCGTTCCATAGTCTTACAGACGCAACTGGTAAAAGCTATGGGACGGTAATTATTTGGATCAGTATGATCCTTACCCGGTTTGGGAACCGGGATAATACATGCCTCCCTCCATGAGGGTGGAAAATTACCAGTTATCCAAATATCGTTCAATAAGTCCAAGAGAGTCTCAAGTGGTTAAGGTGGTAAATGGTTCAGAAATTTATAATATACATTATCAGGACCACACGCTGTATCATGTGCCTTTCTCAGTGCAGTTTTTAGTTCATCGATATTAAAAGGACGATTATAATCTTCTAAGTTTTTAGAAGAAAAGGGCAATTTCATTTTCTCCTTCTGGTTTTTGATGTGTTGAAATTCTGAAGAATAATTCTCAGAAGAAGATTTTTTAGAATTTGATTCCGCTAATTTATTAGCTTTATCGGATGGAGAAGTTAGTATGTTATCTCCATCTTTCAAGTGCTGGACTTTTGCTTTGTTATTTTTACCCTTAAGTTTCTGAACCATATTCCAGACCTTACGCGTAGGTGTTTTGGACGTAATGCCTGAAACGAAGTTCCGCCAACAAGATCGTCTCTTGGACTTAAGTAATCGACGAGCCTTGGCTCCAAGAATACGAACCTGGTTTAAATTTTTATCAGTAGGACAATGGTTGAACTTGCGTTCAGCCCTTTTACGGTCCTTTATGGCTTTACGACAGTCATTGTTGTAGCAGGGTTTACTTTTGGATTTTGGACTGGTCGAGGTCTTAGGGATAGTTCTATCTGCAGCTCGTAATATAAGCTGATTAAATTTAAATATTGGGTCATCTGCTGCATTGAGAGTCTGTGGAGTGATATCAGCCTCACAGAACATCTCAAATGCCATCCAATCTGCTTTATCGAACTTCCACCTAGCTACACGTTCTAAAGAATTAGAAGTGACATGCTCTAGGATAATAGGAAAATGGTCACTACCACAAAGATCCTTATGCACTCTCCAAGAAAAATCCAGGAGAAGTGATGGATCGGTGATAGTGAGATCGATAGCAGAATAGATGCCGTTACCCGCATGCAAATGAGTATTAGAACCATCATTGAAATAACCCAGTTCCTCCTTGGTTAAAAAATCTTCTACCACCTTGCCCTTATTATTTATACTGTTACTTCCCCATAGGGGGTTATGGGAATTAAAATCGCCCATTATTATGAACGGTGTAGGTAATTGTTCTTTCAAATTATGTAACTGTAAAGCTGACAAAGAAGTGTTCGGCGGAATATAAACCGAACACAAAGTGACTGTCTTAGACAATGAGACACGAATGGCCACAGCCTGAAGCTCTGTATCCAGAGCAACAGGACTGTGGATAATATTGTTATTTATGAAGATAGAGGAGCCGTCTGCAGCTCGCTCTTCTTCGTGACAAAATGTACTATAAAGTGTATAATTTTTGAGGGTTATTTTATCTTTGTCAGATGTCTTCAGGTGAGTTTCCTGAAGACAAAGGGCAATAGGATTTAATGATTGGACCAGCTGTGTTATTTCGATAAAATTAACCTTAAGACCTCGACAATTCCACTGTCGTATGTAGACATTACGGAGGGAGGCGTATAGGAGACTTGTCTCTATATTTGGACCGAGGACGACCCTTCCTTGGAGATCGGCTGGAAGATCTCCCTGGTGCGGGTGATGTATCCATCACATCCGCATCTGATGTTGAAGGGACAACGTCTTCCAACGATCCAAACCTGTTAAATGTTTGGACAGGATCTCGAGTGGCCTTAGACAGACGTTCTGTAGGGCCACTGGCTTTACTGGTTTTAATATTACTACTTGGAGGTGTACTTTTGGACTTGTTTTTGTCATTATGATTTTTAGAGGGCTGAGGTTCAGGTTTATCAGTTTGTTTTGCATTGTTTACTGGTTTTATTTCTTGTACTGAGGTGGTCTGGGTTGAAGAAGAGTTCTGGACAGGTTGAGCTAAAGGTTCAAAGGAGATCGAGTTAGGTTTGTCGTTTCCAATGGGCCAAGTCAAGGAGATGTAAGGGCCGAAGTGGAGTGTTGGGCGTGAGGATCTCGCAAGATCAACCCGCCCTCAGCCACCAGGATCCCGTCCTCCCCCATCACGGGTCGCAACCCACGGCAAACAGGTTGCCCCTTTTAGTCGCCTTGTACGACAAGCCCGGGGAGGCTGTGGAAATATTCTATTCACCGGAACCACACGGGAGAGCCCTAGGTTAGTCGCCTCGTACGACAAGCTTGCCTAGAGAACTGGGGCCCTATTCTTTTCACTCCCGGGAACCCCACGGGGGTTGTAATAAATAAGCTTGTGCAGTGGAACGATCTCCCCTAACCGCACGTAGCAATGATTTGTCCCTGAACACTGATGTTTTCAATTATTATTTCACTACTTACGAAAAACAAACAGTTTTGAATTCAGATTCAGAAATTTTTGATTTATTTATTTTGGTTGATGTTTTACGCCGTAGGCAAGAATATTACGTTTATACGACGGCGGCCAGCATTATGATAGGAGGACACGGGGCAGAGCTCGAAGGAAACCTACGACCATCCGCAGGTTGCTGGCAGACCTTCCCACGTACGGTGGGTGAGGAAGCCAGCATGAGCTGGCCTGGAACTCACAGCGGCCACATTGGTTGGAGGCTTCTGGGTCATTGCGCTGCATTAGCACGTTATCCGAATGAGCCACGGAGGCCCCAAATTAAGAAATATTATGGCTTCTGGACTTGACCATATTTCAAATGAGTATTTTTTATTTTTTTTTATTTCATTAGTGTTTTACGATGTACACGAAATAATGCAGCATTTTATCTTTTAGAATTATGTCTGATATATATGTACACTTTTTTGACAATGCTTTTGATTCTGGTAAATAGCAGGAAACTTGCCTGCCAGGCGTAATAAAACCTTTCGATATAAATAAGAGTGACACATACGACTAATGTAATTACAGAACACAAGGTTGTTGGGTTGTGTGGGGAAGATATCCGCGTCCATGTTAAGTAGTTGCTTGACAGTATTCGTAAATGAAAATTGTCTGTTGTCTGAGGCCCAAATTTACTTAATTCCACACTGGATCATAAATTTAAGCTATACAGTATGGCTGAAGGCAAAAACAATGAAGTAAAGAAGTTTTCTGTAATTTTATTTATTTGATGAAATAGGCAGACAATATTTTAATATGGACGAAATTATTAGGCATCGGGTAGAGGGGGAGTTTCTTTTAATGAGGTTAAGTGTTAACAATGAAATTAAGTCATGTAATAAAACTTGTTAATGAAAATGTGGTCCCGCAGGATGAAAACCTATCTCCATTACTGTTTGCGTTGTAAATGACGTTGGAAAATATAGAGAAAATTTTTGTTAATGGTAACATTAAATGGGCTGAAATCGTTCTCATCAAATCATTTCTTCTACTTTATGCTGACGACACTGTTTTTATTGCCACTTCTGCTCCAAAACTCCAGTCAGCACTTGATATATAAATACATGCAACAAATTCCATATGCGAAACGTAAGTTTAAACGTGCATGACATAGAAATTTAGATGTGTAATTATATGGATTATGGAATTATTTGCCCAAACTGCGATGTCCATGTTATACAAGGCTGTGAAGTTTGCTGGTGGTTAATGTACACGCTACAACTATGTGAAGACTTACGTAATATGTTAACCTAGTCCTGTCTAGTTTTTAGGTACTGGTTGCCTCGTTAAATTGTGTTTTATCGCCTTTCTTGCCAACCTCTCTATACCAACTGGGCAATTATTCCATTGCTTAGATAAAGGCCTGGGGGACTACACGTGACGCTTCAATTAAGCTACAAGCTTTACATCTCAGTTTACATCACCTCATGAACGTCGCAGGATTACATGTAATGTATACTGATGTATCAGGTAATAGGACGCTAGTATTGCTGACATTCACTTGACCTGGATCTAGTCTGGCACCATTCTGTTGTTGTGTGTATGACGTCTGCACTGTGCACAACGAGCCATGCAGTATTTGTGTTATATGACGCTTATAGTTAGGTACGCTCATAATATCAGCGGTTTTCGCTACGACACGCTGATACGCATAGCCCCATTCTTCGCTAAAAGAGCCTGGTCACCCAGTTATCAGAAAGCAATGGTAGAAATGCCTAGGAGACGAGCAAAATCCATACACAAAATATTACAGACTTAGAAGAGGGTTTAGTTAGGGTGCTGTAAAGAACCTTATGGTTCTATTCCGAACCCTATCAGACTATCGTTGGTAAGCTTGCATTCTCCTCAGTGCGAAGGCTCAGTGATGGAAGATGTGATGCTATACTCTCGAACTCCCACCCTTCAAACTAGTCATATAAATTCGGGATTGTGGACATACGGGAAGAAAAATAAAATTTTCCTCACTTAAACTCGAAAAGAATTATGCTTATGATTTCATATGCTGTGAATATTGTAAAGTGGAAAGATAACACCGTTGAGTGATCTCGTGTATCTGGTGGTTAGTGCCCTGGAAAAAGGCAGGGTCTTAAACTCCACTTACGCCTAATAACATCGTGGAGCAACCAGAAACCTTTCGTGTGGGGTGTTCAGCTGAAGCCTACTAATAAGGTTGTATACTGAACTTTACAGGGTGCCATCGCAGAGGCGAGACATGAAGCCTTCAACGTTCAATCGCCGCAGCTTGTTTTCTAAATGCGTTATGTGACCCAGTTTAAAGGTTGACCTACATGAATGACTCCCCCTGTATATACTGGACAAGATGAGGTTTAAAAAAAAAAAGAAATCTGAACATTACTCAGCTGTAGACAAAGACAAAACAACAAGTATCGATCAACCAGTAGAACGGAAATTTTCGAAGGCTAGACCGTGATCATAGTATCCCTGTAAACATTCAGCTCTATCAACATGCAAGGTGATAAGCTCACTGTGAATGGGTTTAAAGCTCTAAATGTGACGGAAAATGTAGTCAGAAATGCATTTTCTTCCTTCAACAGCCGGTATGTGTAGCCGCATTTCATTGGTTGACACAACTTGTAAATATTCATGTCACGGGGAACTCTCCAAGTGGGCCTATAAGGAACAAAGTCGCTACCTTTATCAGTGAGTAATAGCGAAAAACGCAGTTATGTATACCCACTGATATTACGAGCGCAATAGGTAGGTGCTTATTGTTCATTCGTTACACTCAAGTGAGAGCGTCACCCATGCCCACACACGCAGTGAGAGCGTCACCTCCTGGGTGGCCCACAGTTTACATTATAACAGTACAAAGTGCTAGTAGAATTTTTCTAGACAAAGGCCCCTAAAAGCGAACACTGTCATACCCAGAATTCACGTGTTTATTGCATCCCAGTTACATCAGTAACGACATTCTACAAACAATACATGCATTAGCCATTGCATGGTAGTTGCCTAACTGTACCCAACACATAACATTCGTAACTCAGAGTTGTCGACATTATGTCGGAGATTATGTCGATGTTCTAAGGGACCGGTTGATGGCTTTCTCTCAAACAGGTTGTGGCTTTTATGTGGGAAAGGTTATCGGCTTTATGTCATACAGGTTGTCGCTTTTATATCGGCCCTGCTGTCAACTCGATACAGAAGACTGTCAGTTTATGTTGAACAGATTATTCATTCTAAATGGGCCAGATTGCCGGCTTTGTATTGGGTGGGTTTAAATTTAGTTTTATGTCGGAGTAGTTATCGGCTCGTTGTAGGACAGGTTGTCGGCTTTATGTGGGAAAGTTTGTCACAGCGCTACACACATCAGGTCAGGGGAGGTTTTTACCAGGATTCTGTCCTTCAACTCAGAGACCTGAATCCAGGAGCAGATGAGCAGTCAATAAAAATCCAATGTAACACGTGGAAAAGTCACCTGAAAATCTGACATTTGTAAAGTTGATGTATATATTTTGTTTTAATTAGACGATGTTCGGCGAGGGCTTAACAAATGAGATACTTTTTACAGGGACACTGCTTTTGTTCACTTCTAATGGTTTCCATAATAGATATTTTACGCGACTCTTAAGAGCAGTGGAGCTATCGACGCCATCATGGTGCGACAGATTTGCCACAGACAAGATATATATAGAAAATCTTCATACGGAACGTACTTCCGGGTAGATAAAACCCTGTAACAGCAACGAAGTTATTAAGGCCAGTTTCGCCTGCAGTCCCAGATGGTTTAAAATTGACACTGACAGAGATAAAACATATAGATAACATACCTGGTAAAATGCTGATAATTATGAGAATCCATCTTGTGGTGGTTGTAATCATTTTAGAGAGCTCTAGGATACCCTTTAGGCTAAGGACAAGGTCGTACCTCTAAACATCTCAGCATACATAAAAGCCTGTAGATGGGCTGTTGGTATATGACTGGCGACAACACGTTACGTCAACACTTCTGGTCAACATAGACAGCCAGTGTATTGTGTACCTGTGAATGGCGCTGGGATCAGTTTACCATGCATGTCTGAATAATGACCCTTACACATGAAAAAGAGTACGCAATAGTCTACAGGCGATTCCTGATCTTTTGTCAGTCTAACTATTCAGGCTGATCAGCCGCTTGTAT
This sequence comes from Acanthopleura granulata, assembly GCA_016165875.1. Lineage (NCBI taxonomy): Eukaryota > Metazoa > Mollusca > Polyplacophora > Chitonida > Chitonidae > Acanthopleura > Acanthopleura granulata. Next base: position 465,015 of record JABBOT010000040.1, read on the forward strand.
CATAGTGTATGACAGGAGAGGTGAGGCTTACTATTGGTAAGATGGAATGGAGGTCGAAGCAGAGGTCAGCTTAACACCGTATGATATATATGTAAAATGTAGGCGAAGCCCTGTACTTAATTCTCGCATATGTAACAAAGTGCCCAAGTCTTCATCACAAACACCCCGAGGACCAGCTCTGTGTGTGGCGGTAATAACACGACCATGACGGGAAGTACACTGTAAATTTTCAGGTTTGAATTATAAACACTTGTGTGCATCGGATATTAAACATTTAGAGAATATAGCATTATAATATACGCATATATACATGCTTTAGACACTTATGTTTAATTCTGAAAAAAAAAAAAATATATATATCAGAATTAAACATAAGTGTCTAAAACATGTATATATATATATATTTCAGAATTAAACATAAGTGTCTAAAACATGTATATATATATATATATATATATATATATATATATATATATATATATATATATATATATATTTCAGAATTAAACATAAGTGTCTAAAACATGTATATATGCGTATGTTATAATGCTATATTCTCTAAATGTTTAATATCCGATGCAAACAAGTGTTTATAATTCAAACATGAAAATTTACTAAATTCACTATATATATATATATATATATATATATATATATATATATATATATATATATATATGTAAGTGAGTAGCTGTATAGATTCAAGGAAGTATAAGTCTTCATCACCGAAATGATTTTCACATAAACAGCGGCTGTGTAAGCATACTTTGAGCTGGTATGTGAACCATACAGAAGGATCACAGGCGCTTGTGTTTACGCTTGATTCTTTAAGATTTAAAGCTGATTGCCTTCCTGAATGTGAAATGTTGTTCAGTATGCTGTTGTACAACCACCCAATCTGTACTACGTAGTAAACTTTATATCCCGCCACACGTTCTGCACCACACGCTTCATTAGTGTGACATGTCTTTCTGCAAAGGCATCATCTCTGTGACTTGTGTTACTGTATAGACATCATCCATGTGACTTCTGTTACAGCACAGACATCATCCATGTGACTTGTGTTGCTGCATAGACATCATCCATGTGAAATGTTTACAGCACAATGAACAGCAGGTTTCATGTGACGTGTTTTACTGTACAGGCATCATCCTCGGGACTTGTTTTTTTGCACACGTATAATGCATGTAACGTGTTTTACTGTTCGCGTCGGGTCTATGGCGTCTTTTATTGCAAGCATCAACCGTGTGATGTGCTTTACTGTGCACTTTACCCGTGTGACCCGTGAAAAGAAAAAAATATGGGCGTTTTAACTGTGATCTAATGAGAACATTAATGGTCGGGAGCTAGATGTATTTGAACAGATGTCGCCAACATAGGCTCTATTCTTCATTTGGAACGCCATGCAATTATGAAAGTATGGGAAACGGGCATTAAAATGGAAACAAACAGTTTTATTATCGATGAACTCTCATATTAAATAAATATAGCACTCAGAACAATAAAATTATTCTATATTTTGAAAAATGGCATGAATGGGGATAATATAATCAGATGTAGAAATATGAGCTAAATTGAAAGAAAAGACAACACTTTGCCAAATGTATACAAGTATCGATAAGGAATCCCCTTCAAGGTTAAAAAACGTCACCATTTTCTTTGGTGATATGATGACCAAAATATCGCACTTAAAAGTAAGAGAAAACGCCCAAGTGGGGAAAATCAAAGGGGGCGCCACGCTCTCAATTTTAACCAATCATGGGCAATGTATTTCTACCACCGGAGAAGACATCTGTATCTTCAGTGACGTCACCCGTACCTTGTTCACCACTTTGCCATATGGAAGTAGTGTTAAGTCAGCTTTTTTCCATGTGATTACGAGAGAATTCTGATTTAGGTTAAGGCCAGTTTCATCAAGAAAATTGCAGTGGAATACGTCTGGTGTTATTCCCCAAAGTCACAAGTAGAGGGCCACATTGCGTTGCCTTCGATCATAATAATAAACTGGACCATACCTCACACACAAAAGAGTGTATCGTCCCTAATACTGAAGGGCGTAGGGTACGGATGGCACGACAGTGTGTTTCCGGTTTCTCTCAAAAGGCGTATTCTATGGCCTCGTAAGAATTCCAGATTGGAAGGTGAGTTATAGAATTGCCATGCACGTGATAAAAAAAGATGCCTCGGCGCGTTTAGATCTGTACGGAACATTCTTCAGAAAAAAGACCTCTCTTCTTATATTTTCGTTGTGTTTCGTTTTAAAGTAAAGCTGGGTGGAACAAAGCCCAATTGGCTGGCTAGATCCCACTGAATTATCAATAAGTTAATGAACAGAATTATAAAAATGATGGGCAAAAGCAGGGTACACCTTTTCGATATGCGAGGTGTGAAATGAATTTCCAGTACATATCATGGGTTAGTTTGCCAGTTTGCTTGATAGAGATCATCCCAAAATCCTACCGGTAGTGGATACTTTTGACTGAATAATGCATACGAGGCAGAAAATGTTACCGATTTTTTTCTCAAGGTGACAGTGGGAGTACAGGTAAATTATCTGGGAAGATTTATATTTTTGTCCATGTAGGGTAATAAAGAATATCACATTGGTTTCAAAACAAATGGCATAATGACAGAGGAAAAAGTCACCCTGGTGTATGAACTTATGACAAACAAGACGGGGAAGAAATGATTAATATCATCCAGGTAGAGTATTTTTCATAACATTAAAATGGGAACAGTTTGTCGATATGACACGGAGGGCACGACTCTAAGTAGGCCATAATCGTTCAAACAGGGAGTGGATACATTTGCCCATAGGGCAGTAAAATACGACTGCCCATGATATCAGAGCAAATGACGATGGTATGTTGATATTGTCAAGAAATTACACAGGATAAAAACGGCCTATTCTTAGCACACTGTAAATGCCTGAACTCATTTTAAATCTTGGAATAATTTATTTGCCGAAAGCCAAGTACACACCGTACACAAATAAATGGATGTAATAGGCACAGGCGCATATAAGACGAGACAAGGTATGTCCCATCTGCGAATGAGGTGAATTTCAGAAGATCGGAAGACGCCATGATATCATTTATACCTGGATCAACTACAGAACTGACTCTGTAGTACCTCCCATAAGTGTAGCCTAACCTATAACTGAACACCTTCATAAGTCATAACCTGATTGATGATTGAAAGCTGTTCACAAGCCACTTGTTATTGGTGACAAAGCATCCATAATAGTTCCAATTTGTAAAAAGAATAGAATCATTAACCGTCTCGATGGCTTTGGATAATGATGGGCAATGAACCCTCAAGATGAGACGATCAATTTTTGGTCCTAAAACGGACCACCCTTTATCCACAACAAAGCATCAAACAAAAATAGCATAGGGTTAACAACGAGGGTAAAAGAGGCAACGAAAATTCCCTCTATAAAACTAAACCACTAGTGTAACCTTTCTCAGCTGGTGTGTCCGCCGTATTAGCACAGCTTTTCTCAAACTTGGTAGGAAAACATCGCCATCAGCCAGATAGCTGTCAGTCCATTATGGAAAATCTGGACAGCAGACCAGGTGCTTGTGAGAGGAAAGCCCTTCAGTCAACCAAGCTGTCGTCAGATTATAAACAAGGATTCACCGCGCGGATCCAGGAAAACTCTGGGAAGATGTGAACTGAAATTGGCGTAGGTTTGGTAGCTGCCCAAATAGTTGATCACCATCTGATGGAGAAATCCATACTGGTCCTGAAACAAAACTAAAAATAATCCTCCCAAAAAACGGATAATTAGTTGAAAATAAATTAGAAGGCACACTAATTTATATTTTACATCCAGACGAATGCGCAAAATAAACATTCGATATAAGTTGTTTGACCCTTTTTATGGCTGAGATGGTTAAGGCACTGGCTCACTGTTAATATTTATGAGATCTCTGAGCTCGTGTGTTCGAATCCAGCTCTCGCTTTTTAGGTTGCGTCTTTAAGTCAAGAGGTTTGACACGTAACTTTAAAAGGACGGTGGGTCACTATGTGAGTTACCACCTTCATTGAGTTGTAAAACTGTACGTCATGTCCACAATGAAGTAAATAGAACTTCAATTGAAAGTGTTTTCTTTCCTTAACATGTTTCACAGCAGAAGAGATATTACATACGTTTTTATTAAAGTCCTTTGGCTTAACAGCTCCCTGGTATAACCAGAAGCCTATAAGTAGAGAGAAATATGCCACGTATTTGAGATCATTCACCCTAATTGTAATTGTATTCTGGTTGGTGAATAAATAAATGTTATAAAGAGCTAATCTTACGTTTCTATTTATAGACCACCGCGTCATATAAAAATGACTACACAGGAGAAGAGGTGTTATGGAACAACTCAATGTGGCCTCAATAGACGTACCTACCGACTCGCCCGAATGTGCTGCACAAGAAAAGAACCTGGTCCCCCCCTGGAGACGACGAGGCAGTGAATCGAGGTTGTCAAGAGTAGGATTCAACGTAAACATGAACACGAGATGTACTCATAACTCATCGGTATCCAGTTGTCTGTTCTGAGTAACGCCGCTCTGTCAGAAAAAGACGAGAGAAAGTACAGGTATGCAAACTAGCGCATATCACGGTGACCTTTCTATACCTCTGCTGTAACCTTAATTCTATGGCCGAGGTGACGACTGCTACTTTATGGTGGGAGATTTGTCAGCAGCCTGGCTTGGAGTGGGGGTTTCCGCAGACCTCACCGCCTTTTCTTCCTTCAGTCACAGACCTGATCTCTGTCCCATATATGAAACACTCGAAGCGGTTAACACGAGTATATACGCGGAGATTAAATGTAACATAGAGAACTACACCATCTGCACATTTCCTACAAGATCAGCAATAATATCGGGCCTGTTGTCCCTCATCTGTTTGACACTCTGATAGAAAATGACGTTCTGGTCAGCCTTCAACCTCTCTAGCACAAACAAAGCGACACCCAACACCTCAGACTTATATTATATGCGTGTATATCGAATTTGAAATTTGGAACTTGGATTTCAATTTTTCAGTAATGAATAGGAATATAAAGCTTTGATAAAAAGGGTTAGGAAGACACGTCATTCATCTGAAGGTATATGTTCCAGTCATTTCCCATATTGCAGCACATTCCGTCAGTTCAAAGTTATTCTTCATAGCTAACGGACTAAACTGCAGTGTACGAAGTTGGGCTCAATTTCATTTTCCTTTCGCCAAATTTTCTACGCTGTGCAGAAATGTCAAAAATAACGTTATAGATTCCTGAGAAGGTTTTTTCTGCCATTTCTGATAACCGAACTGCTTCATGGGTAGGTGTGCTTTCTGAAGCGACAAAATTTTATCAGTCATTGCTTTGGCAATGTCAAAATCAGTGCTTCAAGACTTCGATGTTTTGGCATCGACGTTTCATTGCTTTGGGAAAAGCACAAATTCAGTCATTTGGCAACGTCCATGATTCTACCATTACATAAAATGTTAATACTTCCGCAACGACATAAAGTCAGGGCTTCTTCTGGGGCACAGTGCATGCTTCAGTAATTTACGACGTAGTTAAGAATATTACATTTATACATTGGTAGCCAGCATTATGGCTGGAGAAAACCGAGCGGAACACGGAGAAAACCCACAACCATCGGCATGTTGCTGACACTTACGCTCACAGAGGAAACCAGCATGAGTGGGCTTGAACCCAACGTGATGCTTCTACCTAACAGATGACTTTCGAGTTCGAATTCTTTTTTCGCTAAAACGTAAGGAAAGTGCTACCGTACAACGTAACTTGACAAAAATGTTAGGCAACTATTTCTGATTACATTTACTATAACTTGAGTGTCTAAAACAGTGTCACGAAATGTAATTTAGACTTGAACGAACTATGGTGAAAATTGAGGATTTGAAGGCTTGAGAACTTAAGAAGTTACTGAAGAAAAGAAACGTCATTTGTACCTCTTGAACACGGAGAGATGGGTGATCAATAAAGTAAAGTCAGCATACATTGCTTAACATTTTTGACAAGTGACATGATACAGTAGGACTCTTTTTTACCTTTAGCGACAAAAGGGTTCGAACTTGAAACTCCCCTTTTGTGCTAGGCTAGCACTCTAACCATTTCGGCCATGAAGGCCCGTATAAACCTACTAAAATACTGACAAGTAAAATGAATACACTAAAATTTGATTGATAAGCAGATCACTGGTCTTGTTTGTGACATATCTTGGTATCTTGTTCGGCTTTCTGATCATTTTCTCTGCCCACGCAGTGCGACATTTACCTTCTCGACTTCACGAGGGGATTATACGAGTACATAAAATGTATGGCCGGGTGGTTTTATATGATGCCCCCATTTAGCTACTTCAGAGCTAGATGCTTGGTGCAGGCATTCACCGAAGCAGACAAACTCGCGTTTCTTGAATTGTTTTCTATTTATTGAAGTCATAATGAATAGAAAATTACCTCAACGCGGAAAGGTTTATATTAAACCTAGTGCGATCCGAATTGAAATCAGCTTGCACTAGGTTTAATCCAAATTGAATCGGCAAAATTTTGAAGGCAAAGCCATCATGTTTGTAACCATCTGTTTGGGATAGGTATAGAGCACAACATGTGATCTATCATATAACACAGTGGTAAACCTCTCTCTATTTATGCAGTTATGACATCAGAAATCTCGTCCACCACACGTCAGTCGGATGAATATATAAATGGCGGCCCCTGTCTTTATTTCATAATGCGCACATAAGAGTCATGCCTAACTCGAGCAACAAGTTTCCCAATACAGATACATTCGGAATATTTGTTGACTATGCATTTGTTTTACTTGGAATATACGTTACTACAGCCTAGGCCGGTCTAAACTTATCCCTTGTGTCGGCGAAGTCTATCGTAACGATGGTAGTGATGCCGTAATCGTACACCAGGCGCCAAAATCCGCCACTGTAATCGACAGAGGTGTCTGAGTCAGGACAAAGCCTCTCTTCTTTCTTCGTTCTTGGAAAAGTTTTCCTTGAACCGAGCAGATTTTTGTCTGCCTTCGTCAGGCTTTGGTTTCACTTCTTGCAGAATCTGCACAATGCAAAATATTGTTGTCAGGTCATTATTATAAAAATCCACCGATTTTTATATTTACCGTTGTCTTGCTATAGAAATATTGCATTTTCTAGGTTTTACGGTTTTTAACTGTGATAAGTCCAACAGAAATTTTAGGAAGATATAATGACGCATCATATTCGATAAAGATCGATCACCTATAGAGAGTTCGCCAATCGCTCTGGAATTTCTTATCAAACTGTGTGTAGAGGAACTATATGAGAAATTAAAATGCCTAACACACATGGCAGAAAAGCCAAAACCCTGTGAAGAGCTGCCTGAGGGGCCCAGCAGAGGAAAACTCACAAATGAGTAGGTAAAAGGATTGCGAAAACTCTTTGGCACAACAACTACTTGGTTTAGATGTTGTCTAAAGTAAATTCCTAAAACTGCAAAACTCAATTTTCTCAGCTCTACGTATAAATGTGCATGCGGCCAGTGTAGCTGTATCTGGACCATACTGACTCGCTGCTGGCTAAGATTCACCGTTCGGCCGATTCCAGAGCTGTTCCACAACAAGTATATATTGGTGGTTATAATGGCATACCCCTCAATAAATAAGCAACCATCGTATTGGGAAGAAAACAGAACACAGAGCTCAGTGCGGTTATACAAAGTTATGGCCGACTAAGTGTTACTATCATAGTAACCCCGGTTATATCACATTGCTAGATGTCATTTAGCAAGGGAGTTTAAGCAACAGTATTATCGTTATTAGAGATTACACTTTCTGAATATAGTACATGTTCTACTGGTGAAACTGACTCAGACCTCTGCGGGTTTTGAACGAACGACCTCCAGAGTCAACACAAAATCGCCAGCAATACGTCAACCATCTAGACCACTCGACCAGCCAACCTTCTACAAAAAAAAAATAGAAGGTAATATCTACCAATCTGATATATTCAGCTAAGGGAGCTGTGTAATTTCTGACCATCAGAGGGGAAATGCATGTTCGTCTCTAAGTCTACCGGTCAGCTACCTTCTATTATTTGTAGAAGGCTGAGTGGTCTAGATGGTTGACATGTATTAATGGCGATTTGATGCCTGAGTCTTTGGTTCGAAACCCGCAGTCAAGTGTCAGCACTAGAATCTGTGCAATACCCAGAGAGTGTAATCTCTAATAACGATAATTCTGTTGACACAGGTTATAGACATATGCAGACCGGGTAGTAACAGTTTAACCTAAACTATGACGAGTTCTTGACACTTAGCAGCATGGCGGACAGATACGATTATCTTTAACGCCACAGGTGTCGTGTACCGATGCAAAGTTGCAAGTCAATTTTCCAAATACAAATCTTGAAAACAAAACTCAACAATTCAAAAATGAAGAAGGGGGAAGCATTTTTTGCGCCCCACCCCCCCAATTCATGTGTGAGAAGTTCTCCGCTGTAAACAATAAACTCAAGTAGGGAAGTGTGAGAATCATGCATAAGATATGCAGTTAGTTTACGGGTTTAATGGATTTGGGTGAATTTGGTTGTTAGTTTGCTTGATTTTCAATGCCCTGCTCATGAATATTCCAGTGGTACGACGGCGGTCGGCATCATTGTGGGCGGAAACCGGACTGTGTCCGGGGAAGCCCCCAAACCCTCCGTATGTTAATGACAGGCATTCCAACGTGCAAGGGGAAACCAGCATGAGTTGGACTTGAACTCACAGCAACCATATTGGTGAGTCGCCCTCGGCCGCGGAGGCCCCGATTTAGATGTAATCTGGAACAAAGATATTGTGTTTATAAACAGGAATGCACATAGCTTCACATCGCGAGAATCTGTGGATGGTCATGGGTGTCCTCCGAGTTCTACGTAATTTCCTCCTGGTCATATAAATGAAGTGTTCTTGAGGACTGCGTAAAGTACCAATGAAATAAATAAATCAATCAATTAAACCATGTGATGGACTTTATCGGTGAAATTAGGTACAGTGTTCAAAACTACCTACCTGCAGTGGACGACGATTGGTCCAGGTAAGTTCGACCTGTACTCCAGAACCTTGTTCCGGAAGTCGAGAAGCACGGAGGCATCAGACGGACGCCCTGGTCAGGCCAGGCCGCGAAGTAGAGCTGCTTGAGAATCTCCGGTTTGGTCTGAAAAACGGAAGATACGAGACGGATATACTCCTGATCGGACGAAACACAAGTGGTGCACTCTGCCTTGGTCCAGACAACTAAGCCTAAAGCAAGATCCGCCGTGCTAGAATTCAGCTGCCGCATGAGAAAGTTCCTTTTCCCAACATCGCCCATATTTTTCACCTTTAGATAACGGCGGGATTTGAAATGCCATATGTAAATACACTTCGACAATAATAAGATATCCCAACTGCTCCTGTTGGAATTCAGGGAATGATACGGATTCGTCCTGCCTAAGAAAGCTTTCTCCGAATTCCAACAAGCCCCTGACTTAATACGTATCGGGTTGCTTTTTTTATTAGAACTTCCTTGAAGTGACTGAGTAGTAAAAAAGGTTGATTTGAACTCATCTCCACTTAAAGAGTGGAACAGGTATAAAAGTTTATTAGCCGAGGATTTCATCTCGTCATCAAGACATTATCCGTGCAGCATTCCAAGGGACTGGGACGGATTCCTCATGTCTGGGGAAGCTTTCCCTAAATTCAGACAAGTTCTTCGCTGAATACTTATAGGTCATAATAATCCATATAAAAAAATGTTGTATTATATGCATAAAAACGTTCACAAAATGGGAAATCTGTAAATATATTAAATGGTTATTATTATTTTAGTCTCAGATATAGGTAAAATAAATATTTTGGCATGGGCTGACGCATGACGCTATTCTCAATGATGCAAATGGTCATGCTAGTCCACCGTCCTCAAAACCCAGGATAAAAGCTGGATGGGTGGTAAAGAAATCACCGGGAAGTCCACAAGCAACGCACACCTGTTCGTGAAGATTATTGTTCAGAACGACTCAAAAATGTGAGTACATATCAACATTTGACGCATTCTGTGAAGGCTTTTCTTCATGTTAATCTTAAAGAGATAATGTGTTTAAACATACAATTGCTCAATTGGTACAAACACAGGGTTCATTTGCAAGTCGCACTAAGCAAAACGTACTTAGTTATTGTAACCGCGCTGTGAAGGTCTTTCTATTTGTTAAGCTTACAGAAATGGGCCTGTGAAGGTTATCCTTTACAGTGACTCATATTCTTATTTGATGCGCAGAAATATAGGAACTTTCGTGTTAATTTCTGATACATGTGAACAGTGATCAATAAATATTCGCTCTTTCTTCATTTCTCTTGTCAGTAGTTGTTCCTACGAATGAAATCGTGGGTTTTTTTAATCTGGAGATTATAAGATGATCTACAAGAATGAACGTTTGTTTGGCCGTGCCGGCAATAATCCTTTAAATCGGCAAGTTGGCTCATTATAGTTTACGGCTTCAGATTTGTAGAGATAATCCGGCATAATCCAAACCTAGGGAACGCAAGTCTGATGATTATTTGTTATAGTATATAGTGATAATCCTTCCTTGTTAGCACCATTCTATGGAGAAAATTCCGTCAGAGCCACATAACTCACAAGTGACTAGAAGTGTATATAAACGTAAACGGAGTCGCAGATTGACTTCAGCTATTGTCAGCATTGAGATGGCTCAGCTTTGCTTACCAATCCACCGTCTGGTCTCGGACGCTTTCAATCTTTTCCTGATTACTTGCATCATGGGCATGTAAGTCTGCCAGGAGTACAGGTAATTATTGACACTGTTGCTTGTGTTATGTATGTAGTGAATCCCGAAGAAGAAGACACCTACAGTCTCTCTGACTTTAATAGGGGAGGTTCTGTTGCGAAATTAAGTTTCTTAAAACTGAATCAAAAATAGAAATTTAAAAAATAAAGCACCTCTGAGATTTTTCCAGCTGGCATTTTTGTACAGCGGAGGTTTTATTTCTTTCAGGCCAGGAGAAATGTTAACCTATGGAATCTGACAGATTCCCAATTGCGTAGTGTGTGATCCAGCCTTCGACATTATTGCCAGTTTCTGTTGCACTGATTATAACTGTAAAAACAATAACTACTTTCCTCCTGTTCCAACCTATTATCATTGATCTGTAAATATTATAACAGGTTTTTTTACATAGCTAAAAGAATTATACTTGCATTGACTAAAGTATGAAGCTATTGTCAATGCTGTACATTGTCATAATAATCCACCGTTTTCCAAAGTCATGATCATAGCCAGATAGCTGCTAATTAAAGCACCGGGGAACATGCAAGTAACGCACACCTGCCCATGAAGATTGTTTATTCTATACATTGCTAAATAACATCAAAAATGCTAACGATTTATTATGTACATATTAAGGTTTAGGTAATTTCATTTGTTTTCAAGCTATTAATAGTCTTATATTAATGAAGATACCAATGGAAATTCCGTATTTATTTTTAAATGGATCCACTCTTTTGGACTCAAAGAAATCTAAAACAATTACTTTTGGATGAACAGAAGGATGAAGCCATTCTCCATGAATTCTCATTCTCAGAAAGATTTTAGTGTCAATAAGATAATCCAACAGTCAGAGTTGAGGGACCAGGATGGATTACTTATATGTGGGAAAACTTTCCTCAAATTCATACAAACTGAAGATTCAATATTTATCTGATTTCTTAACCCGTGTGCCACTGCAGAACGGAAGACAGTTCTCAGTTTTCGGGTCTTATCCTAGCCACTTGCACCATGCGAATAGGAAGCGGGGCCTGGTGCGTCATGGTGTGCAGCTTTCCCCTTGTTCACCAACATCATCCAAGCGACAGCAATACGCTTGTCCGCAAAGGGCCTTCGTCCTCTGACCTCTCCTTGAACGTCAGCACCCTGAAATATTGCCGGAGCCAGCAATGGAACTTCATGGTACAGCACTCTCCCCCTGTGACTTAGCATCATCCTGGCCTATGCTTTGAGAAAGCCGACCACCGGACTCCATCGCCCGGCTTTCCTTGTTCCTCAAGCTAACGTATTCTCCGTATTCAGGCATTTTCTGGAAGTATTTGTTCATCATTCTAAAATATACAGCGTGCTTTTTAAATCGTTTCTTTTGGGAATAAATATATCGAGTGTCACCGTGACGCATTCCTCATTGAAAAGTTTTGGCCTACTATAATCTGTGACAACTTTATCTCTGTTGAGTGTGGCCATGGACTGACGCGTGCTGGTTCTTAGCCTCCCGTGAGTGCCAAACCAAGCACCGCTGTGCACTGGGGAATGTAATTTAACAACCACACTACCGTTGGCTTAATTCGACCACAGTGAAGGAAAACAAATGCTCATTAAGCAGGCAGTTAATGTCGCATTTACTTGTGTTTAAAGGCATACAAGTCCACAACAAGTATAATATAGTTAATAGTCGGAATCGAGACGGGACGGATTCGTCACGTCAATAACAGGGCTTTCCCATATTTCGCCACTTTTCTCGGCCACTATTTGTTTGCTTTTCCGAAGTATACAACCTATTTACTAGGACTGGTTAACTGTTTTCTGCAAACAAAAATACCGAGTGTCACTGTGGCGTATTCCTCACTGCAAGCTTTGGCCTTGTATATGTTCTGATCTGCTCATAGAACATCCGGACAGAGGGCTAGCATAGCTTAGTATTTCGTGTCGGTTAAAGGTTAGGGTTAATACTTAATTTAGTGGTAAACCAGGAATGTATTTGAGGTTAAACAGGGCTAAGAATTGGGGTTAGCAGTCAATTTGAGGTTAGAGATAGGGTTAGTGTTAAGTTCTAAACTCAGGCTTAGACTTGGGGTTAGTATCAGGTTAGGGTTAAAAGACGTTTTCGGGTTGGGGCAAGCATCAACCTAGGGCTTCGTGTCGGCTAAAAGTTGGGGTAAATATTTAGCTTAAAGCTAAACCCGAGATGTATTTAGGGTTAAGCACGACTAAGACTTAGGGTTAGCAATGAACACAGGGCTAGAGATAACTTAAGGTCAGGGTTAAGTTGAAATTCAGACTTAGACTTGGGGATAACATGAACTTAGGGCTTAGTGTCTGCTAAATGTTAGGGTTAATACTTAGCCTAGGGCTAAAACCATGAAGTATTTAGGGTTAAACAGGATTAAGCCTTGGAGTTAACAATCAATATAGAGTTAGGTATAACTTAAGGTTAGGGTTAATTTCAAGAAGGCCGAGATTTAGGGTTAGCGTCAGTTTGGGGGTTAACTGTTGCTTTAAGATTAGGGTTGCATATAACTTTCAACACACTAAACCTTTGGGGTTAGCAATTTATACACGGTTTGAGTTGGCTTGAAGTTTTAGTTATTTCACTATATAAGTACTGACTTGAGGTTAAAGTTGTGGTTACAGTTGCATTCGACATGGTGTCAGTTTGCCAGTAATACAAATTTTCACTCATGCTAAAACACGCTGCAATGCTTGTATTAAGAGGTTATCTCTAAGCTCAAAAACAACACGTTAAAAACGCGTACCGTAGTTCACAGTTGCTTTTAAAACACATACTATGCACAAGCCTACACTAACATCTATATACATATACAAATAAATGGGGAACCGGAATTTCCTTGCTCTCCCCGTCGGAATCGGAATTCCGATTTTCGGCAATCAGCGCCACCTTCGGCCTACTACGTTTAGTCTTTATTAAGAAATTATAGTGCAATTGTTGACCATGAAAATGGCTTTATAACAAAACAAATAGTTTGTGATATCTGTAAAACAAGCGGAGTTAATGCAAATTGAAGACACGAAAGCAGGCCAATTTGGAATCCAGATCAGTGGATTGAGGAGTGTGGCTGCCACACCCTAACCCGACCCCTCTGGAGTTAAGATAAAAGAGTCAGTCTGTAATTTATGTCACACGTAACTGTCACGATGACACATATTGTAGGGATACGTTGCCATGACAGTTACGGTGGATAGAGCGTTCCATCCTCTTTGAAAGAATTGCACTGAAGTTAAGTGGAAGATGACTTAATAGTACGAAGTACTACTTCTATTCTTGAGAGAGAATTTTGTTACGAAAAGATTTCGTTTTCACCCTAGCTTCAGAAGTACAGAGGTTTGCCTCAACAAGAGTGGGATGAATCACAGACACTTACCATGAATCTGATAAGCATGCACGCAGCATAGCATCACAACAGTTAGGGCGAATCGTATTGACTCCATCTTGAACTTACAGCCGACTGTAGTAGGTGCATGAAATGACGACAAAGCTCATGTTCTGCTATTTATACATTTACTGGCCTTGTTGTAGACTATTATAACTAAAAGGTCATAAACACGGATGTCTACCTAATTCAAATCCTGTTTAAAACAGCAATACAGGCCACATGCATATATATTCGATTTGCAACAGTCTCAGTAAATGTCCCGATAAACAAGTTAGAGGATAGTGTGTTTTTGATGTTTAACGTCGTACTGAACACTGTTTCAGTCATGTGACGACGAGAAGTTCTTCTCTTCTGTGTATATAGTGAGTCTTCCTCCACCAAAGTGAATATCATACAGAAGACACCAGACAAGACATCTCACCCTGTTACATAATACTGACACTGAGTTGATCAGTCCCGTCTCCTTGCTGTAAAACCTTAGCTTAGCGTTACGCGGGATAGCGCTATTATTAAAGTCTTTGTTACGACCCGACCCAGATTTGAACTTGGATCTTAGATTTTTAGAGAGTGGGGCACGCTCTGAACGCTAGACCACCAAGGTGGTCGACGAAATCGGAGAGTGGATACTGTATAACATACAGACCAATAGGACGACGGTATCACATCTTTATATGGAAGGCTGGAGGGATGACCTTCGCAAGTGGAAGAATAGTGGATACAACGACAAGGCTAGCTGAGTTCCACATTCGTTATTCACCAGACAACTGCATCTGTGTTAGCTTGCACATATACTGTTCTGAAATGTTGTGGATGAAACTGAAACGAATCCTGTAAGATCCACTTTTTCCGTGTTCTTCGTCTTGCTCGACATTTCTGCCAACCGCTATAGGTGTTGCTTGTCAAAATACTAGCTAATACATGAGTTGCTGGTTTACTGTTTAGCTCTTACGAACATTGAATTGAACTAAACATATTTTATTGGGAACAAGTTCTTAATACTTACGAGTTCTTGTCCCTAAATAAATATAAATTATTGGTTTAGGTTTAGGTGTGTAAATAGAAAAGAAGAGAATGAAAAGTGATTATAAGCTTCCAGTGTTCTCACTATTGGTGCTCAGTGGACAATGTCAGAAGTCTGTAAATACAGTTTATTACTGAAAGTGCCGCACCGCTATGCGTAGGCCTGTTGGTCTCTTTACAGGTTTAAGTTACAATTCGATATAATGACCGAATGACATAAATACTATTGCTTGTCTATATGTCACTTACAGATCATTATAGGTCAGGAATTTAATGTGACAGTTATTACGTCTGTACTGATGTACCAGGCTTTGGCCTATAACCACCACATTTCACGCTCCCTTCTCTTTATGCATGTGTGAATGATTGGGTTAACTCAATCAAGCATACGTAATGACTCAGGAGCCTCTCATCCATTCATTTGCTGTGAGTTCAAGTCCAGCTCATGTTGACTTCCTCTTAGGCCGTACATTGGAATGTCTTCCAGCAACTTACGAATGGTCCTCGGTATTCGCGAAATATTTTTCATCAATCAATCAATCAATCAATCAATCAATCAATCAATCAATCTATCAATCAACCAACCAACCAACCAACCAACCAACCAACCAGCCAGCCAAACAACCAACTAACCAACCAAACAACCAACAAACAAGTAAACAACCAAACAACCAACCAACCAAACAACCAAACAAACATGTAAACAAAAATACAAAACCTGGATGGCTACCAAAAAAGATCCGATGTGTAAAGGGAATATTGAAGTAAGGATTGAGTATTAATCAAAGGCTCATTTTGTCTTTGCTGCAAACTGTTTGTAATATATAGAAGTTATAAAAGTGCGATCGATTTGATGAGTTATTGACTTCTTAAATTCATTCGTCTATATTATTACATACCAAGGTATTTATTACTTGAGTGTTGTTGATCAGATTTTTTTTGAAAAAAATATTTATTGATTTCTTTTGATTGGTGTTTTGCGCCGTACCCAAGAATATTTCACTTGGACTACGACGGCCAGCATTATGGTGGGAGGAAACCGGACAGAGCCCGGGGAAAACCCACCACCATCCGCAGTTTACTGGCGGAACTTTCCACGTACGGTCGGAGAGGAAGCCAACAGGAGCTGGACTTGAACTCACAGCGACCGCATTGGTGAGAGGCACGGGGTCATAACGCAGATGAATGTTCTATATAGCTTCATTCGAAGCCGCTGATCATAGGGGTTGTGTGTTCGAGTGCAGCTGACTTATTTGGCTGTGGTTTTATTTCATCATGTTTTGTCAGGTCCCTGACGTTGTAGCTGAACAAAAGGTGAAACATTTTTGGTAAAATTTGAGCACCAAGTAAATATAGAGGGAAAGTAAATAAAATACTTAAAAATAGCCGTTGTTTGGGTATAATAGCATACGGCGTATCCTAATCCCACCGCTGGGACGACGGCTGTAACAGTTTACGTGGCCATCTTCTTTTCTGTATCATACTCCATGAATTTCAAATTTGAATCGCACGATTCCGCATTTGAGGTTTTAGTTACACGTGTGATGACAGCTTACGTGATAACGTTAACCGTCTATTTTCGCTCTCTAATGTGGAGAGGATATGTATGAGTTAGACATGGCAAAGTTCGGCATTAACTCGCCAAAGGTCGGTGGTTTACCTGGGGCAGTCCGGCTCCATTCATAACGCTGGTTGCTATCGTATATGTGAAACATTGTTGAGTATCCCATACATCAAAGAATCAGATAAATAATTCATTCTGTGAAAAGTTTGTCCCATGGGGTGCCACTACTGCAATGGTCGTCATTTGTGCAATGTTTTGTACTCAAAGCGTCACAACTTGATGTTTTCTTCTACATTCTGCATCCGTCTGACGTGTTTTACTGTAAGTATCAGTGTGACGTATTTTACAGTAGACATCATAAATGCGAAGTATTTTACAACAGGTATCATCAGTGTGACTTATTTTACAGCACGCCTCATCAGTGTATTTTACAGTAGGAATCATCAGTGGGACGTATTTTACACCAGGCGTCATCTGTGTTGCGTATTTACAGCAGGCATCATCAGTGTGACGTGTTTTACAGAATAATCCATCCGCGTTGTCTAAATGTTATTTCATATCCGTGAAATATGTTTATTGGTAAAAGTCCTTCAAACATTTGAGGTTTATTTGAAGAAATAATGCATCAACACTGTTTCTATTTAAAGCATTTAATTCAAACATCTTGTCACACCTTTAAGAAGTACCTCATTGTTATTTAAAAAACATTGTTTCTGCTTAATAATAATCCCAAGCCCAAAACATATACATGAGTGGTAATGAATATTATATATGTATGTATGGACATTCAAAATAGCCCGGATTTCGTATTATAGGAACTCAGTGCTACAATATACCAGCGAGGGGCAATATAAAAGGTTACAGCAAAGAGAGTAAAACCAGATCAGCGACGACAGTGTGATAGTTGGCTAATGATCACACGTTACCGGTGAAATCTTACCTCTCGTGAAATTACCTCATTTAGGGTCTTATTCTAACTGTTCATGTGAGTAACAGCTCACACACCCCCTAGCACCATGACTTGAACAAAATTAGGTGAAAACAGTTACGGTGCTGTGAAATGCAAACTAGCACCATGGCTTAAACAAAATTGGGCGAAAACGTGTTACGGTGCGGTTAAATGCACCCTAGCGGCTTGGTTTAAACAGAATTAGGTGAAAAAAGTTACGATGCTGTTAAACGCACCCTAGCACCATGGTTCAAACACAATAAGATGAAAACAGTTACGGTGCGGTTAAATGCACCCTAGCGGCTTGGTTTAAACAGAATTAGGTGAAAAAAGTTACGATGCTGTTAAACGCACCCTAGCACCATGGTTCAAACACAATAAGATGAAAACAGTTACGGTGCGGTTAAATGCACCCTAGCGGCTTGGTTTAAACAGAATTAGGTGAAAAAAGTTACGATGCTGTTAAACGCACCCTAGCACCATGGTTCAAAGAAAATTAGGTGAAAAAAGTTACGTTGCTGTTAGATGCAAACTAATACCATGGTTCAAACAGAATTATGTGAAAAAGTTACGGTGTTGTTAAATGCACCCTAGTACCATGGTTTAAACAGAATTAGTTAAAAAAATTACAGTGATGTTAAATGCACCATGTTTTAAACAGAATGAGGTGAAAAAAAAATAGGAGAGTGGGAAAGCATCCGGAAGTTTTAACGGAGAGAAGATACGGACGACTGATCTGTGGGAGCAATAGTGCCCGTGACCTAGATGTATCTGAGCAAATAAAATGGACACAAATACAGTGATGTAAAGAAACTCTGATATGAGATAAATATAGCACTGAAAACGAAAAAAACATATTCTACACCCTTGAAACAGTGACAGATTTGATAAGCTTTTTACCGTACCAAAGTAAACTTTTGCATTGCCTTTAAGACCCTTTCTCCTAACGTTAAAGTACACATATATTTTTTATTCTCGTAAAATACGCGTCATAAGAATGATGGTAAAATCCTACAAAGCAACCCCCCACCCCACCCCACACATACGTATATATAAACTGAAATGTTTTGCGAGTCCTGTTACAGTAGTTCACATATGTAAATCTCTCGTACCATGACAAGGGATTTCGTTTCAAAAACCCGTCTTGGTTAAGGAATGTATGTTTAAAGTATTACATAGCGAAGTAACAAAAACGGTTTTAAACCGGCCAGCAATCCACTCATATATACACTCATGTTTACTGTGGGAACCTACATACCTTCTGGGAATATATAAGCTTTTGCAAATATGTACCCTTGAAGCCTCTATGTTTTGGAAATATGTATAATTTGAATCATGTATGTTCTGGGATCATATAGACTACTCGGGAACCCGCATGTTCTGGGAATATGTACATTTTGGTATTATGTATGGTCTGGGAACATGTAACTAGGGAAAATGTAAACTATGGGAACCTGTATGTTCTGGGAATATGTATACTTTGCATCATGTATGTTCTGGAATATGTGAACTCGGAAACATATATACTTTGGGAACACGGTTGGATATTCTGGGTATGGTCAAAAGTTGCATTAAGTAATGAGCATTGAGCTAAAATGCAATAGCACCGATATTCTGGACAGAAACTAGCTACTTCGATAGTGGTTTACATATCAATAATGGTCGTTTTAGTTCCTCACAAAAGGCTTTAACAAAGAAGCAATTAGCATGAAGTTAATAATTAAGGCAGAAAAAGCAGCGAAAACTCCCTTAATTTTACGAAACGGAGCAGCATTGTAAGCCTCCTCTGTGGTGCTCAGTTGATCTCAACACTCCTGTGTTAGCAGCTTGGGAATTCTCAACAGCAGACCAAGTGTTTCTAATAGGAAAGTCCTCTGGACAATCCGTCAGTTGTCATACTTAACACGGGCTTACTGCAGAATTATTGATAAAAACTCACGGAACACGTTAACTGAAATTGGCGTAGGTTTGATACCTGTCCAAATACTTGATCACGATCTGGTGGAGAAATCGATACTGATCCTGAAACAAAAATAATAAGCATTAATATAACCGGGAAAAAGCAGGACTAAGTGTGAAAACACAATAAGTTCCTGACGTAGAGATACAATAAGCTCTCCGTATAAACAGTTAATCTGTTGGCGTTGGCTGGCCGTTATTGCTGAAAATCAGGTCCTTGACCAATGAGGTCGCGTGTTCGAATCCATCTCTCGCCGCTTGCTTTGAGGCTTCATGTCAAGTATATGGGAAACGACGTTGGTTTTCTCGACCCATACACCTTACGGCCATGAAATAGGTGAAAAATGAATTACCTTTCAAACATAAGAATATAAAGCACTTCAGTTGAAAACTGTTTCTTACTCTGATTTATTAACCCGAAAACCCTGATACCCGACGCATATGTGAAATATTCGTAATGGTAAATAATAGCGAATACAATGTGAACACACGATATTTAAATGTAACATACTATCAGCACATTTCAAACCAGATCAGAGGTTTAGCACGCAAGCGCAGCGTAATAACTCAGAAACCTCTCACCATAGCGATCGCTGTGGGTTCAAGCCCAGCTCATGTTGATGGCTTCCTCTCCGACCGTGGGAGGATACGCCAGCAGCCAGCGGATGGTAGTGGATTTCCTCCAGGCTATGCCCTAGTTTACCCCAGCCATAATACTAGATATAGTGGTACTCTTGAGGGCGTAAAACACCAATCAAATAAATAAATAAATAAATAAATAATCAAATCCTACCACATCTGTAATAATCTCGGGTCTGTTGCTCCTCATCTGTTTGACAGTCTGTAAGATGTTGACGTTCTGGTCAACTTTCAGTCTCTCTAGCACAGACCAAGCCACACAGAACAAACCACACTTTGTCACACCATCCCTGAGAAGAGGAGTTTGTATCACTTATCAGTATCAGCAAAATAATTTTGGGTCTATGCATGTTTAACACAGCCATACTGACTTTAGCATATTATCCTCAAATTAATAAAAACATCTGCAAGCATACGACGAGATACCGTAAAAGGGAAGTATACAGTTTATGTCAACTTCGAATTATGGAATTCTACACTTCAATTTTACTCTAATGCAGGGGACTCCGTTGCCAAGACTTAATGAAAGAGGTGTTTCTCACCAATGCGATCGCTGTGAGTTCAAACTCAGCTTCCTCTCCAGTAGTACGTGGGAAGGTTAGTCAGCAAGCTGCGTGTGGTCGTGGGTTTCCTGTGGGATTTCCCCGGTTTTCTCACACCATATTTCTGGCCGACGTCGAAAAATTGGAATATTCTTGAGTACGGCATAAAAACATCAGTCAAATAATAGATAATCAAATACTCTAAGGCATACGCATAGAAGCTTTTACAGAACTAAGCTGACATGTGACTGAGACAATGACAAATGTACCAGTCAACCCTAATGTCTGGAGCGCATGCACCATGAACTTTTCAGCCATATGGTGGGGACCATGAATTCGACATCAATATTCCAAGCTAACGGACTAACCTGCAGTGTACTAAGATAGGCTCATTTTCATTTTCCTTCAGCCAGATTTCTACGCTTTGCAGAAGTGTCAAAAATGACGGTATAGACTCCTGGGGAGGTTTCTTCGGCCATTTCTGATAGCGGAACTGTTTGATGGGTTTATGGGCTTTCTGGAAAGACAGAGGCAGCAAATAGTCGTTGTTTAATTCTCCTGCAATGACACACTGAGTGCTTGTGCACTGACACAAAACCAGTGCTTTAGCATGATAAAAAGCGCTTAGGCAAAGAGAAAGCTGCGTGACGACGACACAATCCTTCCGCGGGCAACTCAGCGGCAACGTCAGTGTTTCGACAAAGACACAATGTCATGCTTTGGCAACGAGACTGCTTCCGATATAACACCAAGTGATTGCTTCGGCAACGACAAAGATCCTGCACATCTGCAGAGCGCAAAGTAAATGATTCAGCAAAGGCAGTGTATTGCCATCAATACAAGCGTAAGTTGTGACATGAATAATTAAATTAGCCTTTTATTTCATTATTATCATTATTAGGTTCATTATTATATACTGTTTTAGACTCATAGCCGCACATGTGCGTGTGTTCAGGCCCATTAACGAAGACGTGAAAGTTTCACCACGTAGTTTCATGGTTTCACGAGCTTTTGATCCTCTTGCCCAGATCTTTCTCAAGTGAATAAGGACTTTTAATATCAGTAATATAAACGGCATTCTCATTTACATTATTTGAAATAGAGCTGTTTATTCATTTGACAAATATCTCAACAAGACAGCCTTCAGAAGAGTGACATACATGTCACTACCATGGCAACATATCTACGGCACTGGTTCAAATGATAGTTGATTGTAAAACAACGCTAAAAATTCCACATGAATCAGAGTTTACTTAGGTAAACATTTTAATCTTGATCATTTTGGTATTGTAATAATTTCAAACTTTTAGCACCTATTAAACGATTGATAATTGATTTTTTCGAAACAATAATCTGAGCCGTGAAAACTAAATGTTTAGTTCAGATTACCTGGTCTTTGTAAGCCAATTGGTAAGTCCAGGAAGAGAAGTCTTCTCTCTGATCGATGTCAGTGACTTCCGCCTCAAATGGACCAAAATTCTCTTTCTGATCTGTCCAATATATACCCACGTCCTGCTCAAGAGAATAAATGAATGAATGATTATGGCCTAACGCCACCTCGACAGTATCTCAGCCATATCGTGGCGAGAACTGTTGAACAGGTACCAAAAGATAGGTTGGCAATGGTACTGTCTGTATCTGTTCTATCTCAGTTATACTCGTGCACGCATCAAAGTTAGAATCATATATCTCTGAGGTTGTCGTACGTCATGGCATAGATAGTGCTTGCCGATAGTAGGTACATGGAATCAGCAGTCCAATATATACATATGTATGATATTCTTGGTATATGCATCATATGGTCGTACTTTGATAGATTAATTCTTCACTGTATAGCAGTATACTTTTCCATGCATTGTACATGGACCAGTTTTAGCCCCATGGTCGGTTGTCATATACACAGCTTGATTAGATGCTTCTCGTAGGTTTTGTCACCCAGGTGACCGACGACATGCCAGTTTATATATTGTGGCGTAGACGAGGCGCACATATACAATTAGGTCTGAAATGTAATCGCTTAAGGCGGGCTAGGTGCCCAATAAATTAGTGCTATTGCAGGCAAAGTAGCAACGGATCCGATTTCAAGAAGAAAACAATATGTCTATAGTAGAACTCATTAGATATAGAGTTGTGTAGACACCTATGATTAATGTACTTGTCCTCGTACGTGAGCTAGATGCTCGTTGCATTAGGTATGGAATCGAAGACAGTGTAACAGTGGATCCGATCTCAAGGAGACAAGACGGATCGACATGAGTACAGAAGTACCCCACGATACAACGTGTGAGGATAGACAGGTAATAAATACCCGAAGCCATAGTGATAGAGTTACTATCCATAAATACAACTTCAAGTCCCAATTGATCGGACCCTACATTGCTTATATATACATTGCTATGGTGTGCATAGTTAGGTTCAGATCACTAGGTATCTCAGCCTATACCCAACGTGCAGTTTTTCGGAATTCTTTTAGATTAGATAAACCAGCGCAAATTCCTCATCAGGGGTGGGTATAGAGTATAGAGAGTATATTCTCCGTTTCAATGTGTCCGGGAGTGCAATGTCCCGATTTATTCACAAAGATTGAGTATTAGATATATAGACTTTCTACTTGACTCTCCGGACGGGTGCTAGAGACCAATCTGCATGGCTTACAAATTAAGTAGGTTTGCTATCACATGCCCCATTCAAAGACATGCGGGTCTTTCCTTCCGTCTTAGAGACGTAGGTAGTCTAGTAGACTTTGTCATGACGGGTAATTGAAAACAATCTGGGTAGCCCCCATGTCTTAAGTAGGTATGGTATGGCTTGTTTTACAGGTATAATAGTATCCGAAACACTGATCGTGTTGTCATGTAGTTGTGTTATTCATAGATTCCACGCTTGAGGAAGCGGGCATATAGATATCTTCCGGGATCTACTTGTGCCATAGGGCAAACCCATTATGGCGTTCAGGCCGTGAGTGTATTTTTCAAAAGGTAGATAGATATGGTATGCTGCTGTAGAGTGTGCGCCAGTCAGTCTTGTATTGGATGTGCTCACATGGTGTATTAACCACGTGTGCTCGTTGCACATGTCGGAGTCCCTGGCTGTATATACAGGTATAGTGGCTGTGCTGACTCCGCATACTGCATGCTATCAGGCTGTAGTATTCCAGGCTCATGTATTAATAAAAGACGGTTGAGCAGCGCCTGCTCCAGGAAAAATGGTTGTGAGTAGTAAAAAGTGTCGACAGCTGGAAGGACTCCTCCTCTCACATAGCAACTAAGGATGAACTCGTTTTTTACCAGCAAAGTCTCGCGATGGCGATGGCGTAATGATGTCTTATTCCTATTCCTCAGAATCGCCTTGTCCTTGTACATCTAACACCACCTCAGTAGTCAGTCTAGCCGGAGGCACTACGGATATACTAACTACGATTTCACACAGAGACATACTGCTTACTGGTTATGTAGTTCTTTACAATGTAAAACCAGTGAAAAAGGTGTCATTGAAAAACACGTGTTTAAACACAGAAACGCCGCAAAATTTTCATTATTGAATTTGCTTTACTTGTGTTTATTTGACTGGTGTTTTACTCATTAATATTTCACTTATACGACGGCGGCCAGAAATATAGTGGAATTAAACTGGACACAGGGTGGCGAAAACCCACGGCGTACCACAGGTTGCTGGCGGACCTTTCTACGTACGTTTTACTGGTACGTAACTACAGCCTAGACTGGGCTAACCTTATCCCTTGTGTCGGCCTGGTCTAACATGATGATGGTAGTGATGCCGTGATCATACACCAGGCGCCAAAAGTCCACCACTGTCGTCGGCAGAGGTGTCTGGGTAAGGACAAAGCCTCTCTTCTTTCTGTATCCCTACAACAGACCAGGTATATGTCACGTAATGCATGGAAATAGAGCGTTGATCGAACTAAAGCTGTTTGACAGCAAAAAAGCGTAGCTTACCGGAAGAAAAACGGCGTTGATATAGTCATTGCAGCCATTCACTGGCGTCGACAGATACGGTCTGCAGCGGTCCACTGAAACAAAAGATTTCATTGGTCGTGAGGTCATTAAAGATCAAATATCCCAGGAAAACTAGGCAGCCTGAATACTGAGGAGTCTTATAAACTTTTATTACCCTTTTATCACACTTAATACACGGAAGAAAAGACTTTAAATGTTATTTAGACATAGTGCAGTGAAAATGGCGTTTTTGGTGGTAACACCTTGGGAACTCTTCAAAAGATAAACTCAAAGACCGGAAGAGTTGGTCATTCAACCTGCTAAGATCCTGTTGTTCCTGTTCTTCGAAAGGTTATCATTCACCCGAGCAGATTTATGGCTGGCTTCGTCAAGCTTGGGTTTCACTTCCTCCAGAATCTGCAAAATGCAAGGTATGGTTGTCATGTTATTTCATTTTTTTTTCATAGTTTTAACACTAGCATGTAATAACTATATACAAAATCTCTTGTTATTTAAACTTTTGTTTGTACACTAAATAGAAAAAAATAGAAATACTTAATTGATTTTAACGTCAATTATAGCTCTAATGTTGTAAATGACCTTGAACTGTGACACCATCTTGGGTTGTGCTGTCAAGGGGTCTACAGAGCAAAGGTCAGAGTACACGGTGGGAAAGTTCACAGACGGAATGGAACTGTTGTTCAGTTTCAAGCCTTCTGCCAGAGCCTCGTGTAGAAACTCGTACTGTTCCTGGTTGTGAAAAAAAGGGTAATTTAAGATTCATAAATAAATTAAAAAAGAAAAACGGGGACAGGTTTATGGGAGACGGATATCAGAAGATAAAATAAATTTTATCACAACAGTGTACAAAGGCATCAGAGCAGAGTAAGAGCCTTGAAAATTATTAGAACAAAGCGTGATAAGGACAAATTGTAAGGCCATCAAAACAGAGTGTGGGGGTTATCAGAATTGAGTGTTGACATCATCAGCACAAGGTAAGGGATATCATCACAGGCGATGGATATTAGCGGAACAGCGCGCGAAGGGTATTGATACACAGGGTGACGGTTCATCAGGACAGAGACTGAAGGTCATCAGAATCGGGCTGGAGGGTTATCAGAAAAGTTTTGGTAGGTTGTTGATACAGTGAAAAGCTCATCAGAAAATAAAAAGGTTATGAGAACTGAGTAAGAGGGTCACCAGAACAGCGACAGGGGTTAATGATAAAAGAACCCGGCGTCACAGGGAACGGAAGAGGAAGTCAGAACAAAGCCAGATGAGTTTACCTGATTATGCAAGTAAACACCCATGGCTAAATGATTCTGACGTGTGGATAGAGATACCTCACAACGAACAAGAGTCGTCTTATATTTGAGGTTTATGCCATTATCCATTTCGAAAAAATCCTTCCTTTCACCTAAACTGAATTGTTTTGTTCAAATTAGTTTAGATCGTATGCTGACAATAAACATTGTACACACCCAACACCTAACAGGCGTGTGTACAATGGTTCAGCTCACCTGTGTCTGTACCATATTGACGCGCTGTTGTCTGAGAAGTTCCACACAGGCCGGCACATCCACCACTCCCTCATCCTTAGCCTGGTTAATCAGGTAGTCCAGAGCGATGAACGTCCCCGTCCGCCCGATTCCTGCGCTGTTTCAAAAACACCGACGAAACCATAACATTAGAATGGAAATGGAACAACTTGCAGGTACATGTACATGAATGGCACATTAAGTCTAGCACTGTTAGGACGAAAGCGCAGCGTAATGGCCCAGACGCCTATAAGTGAAATATTCCCGTAAAACACCAAGCAAATAAATAAATAAAGAAATAATTAAGTAAATAAATAAATAAACTGCTAGCACGACGTAGTGCTATTGGCGAAAATAGCTTGACAAATTAGAGAAATAAAAATAAATCATTGAACAAAAATGAGCACTAAGGCAAATGGCTGTTTTATCAGGCTGAGTTTGACAAAGAAGGACTAAATGTTCTCTAATTCAGGCTGAAAATAAGCAAGCATGTATTTGTAAACCCTATACCTACAACCGCCTTGGTGAGCTTGACTCACTCAAACCCTGTAGGCTCCACAACTACAAACCTGCAATGCACGAGTATTGGTCCAGGTAAGTTCGAACTGATCTCCAGAACCTTGTCCCGGAATTCGAGAAGCACGGAGGCGTCGGACGGAGCGCCATGGTCAGGCCAGGCCGTGAAGTGGAACTGCCTGAGAATCTTGGGCTTCTTCTATAAAGACACACACCGAAGGACATAATGTATGGCGGACGGGACACAAAACACAAATTGTGTCATGTGTCTCGGGTCATACAATTAGTTTATGTGTATCAGAACAGCTGCGGTCTCTGGTCAAAGAAATATCCCCTGTTTCATTGCTAAAAATTGATAACATGGCCATGCTTTCAATTTTCTCAGTATATTTGATATTGCTTACTAGTACTTTGTACTCCTTCATACAACATTGCCCAAATAACACAGTGTGCTTTTTTAAGGATACTTTATCGACAAATGCATAAATTTTAATGTAGTACTTTTAAGTCTAGACGTTTAGTTAGTACCTGCCAAGACACAGTTGTCTCCTTACGACTCAGTTCAGTACAAGTAAAACACTTGACGACTGACAAGTGAAAACATAGCCGAGTTAGTTAATAAAAAAGACTTTGTGTGCACCAAATAATTCTGCTTCGTGCGAAAATGACATCCGGTGTTTCCTACATTTCAAATGAGTAACAGAAGTAACCATTTATTCATTGTTTCATTGTAGTTCGATCAACTCTCTTTGTATAGGGATATGTTCACAAAGTGCCAGCAGATCTAGCCGCAAAATCAACTGATCTAACGATGAACTGACCAGCCGAGCTGTACTGAGCCTCACTGACTTCTGGTATCACACAGATGATCCAAGAGATTTGTGACAATCGGCGCCAGAGCATTAGGTTTTAAACGATGTTAGGTTGTTCTAACCTGCCTAAAACTGGTTTCTGTGGACCAACAACGTGTGAAGGTGTGCTTCATAACAAACATACAGGTATACCCTATCGCAATATGCATCACAGCAAAGAATTTCGGCCCAAGAGATACCTTCACTTGGTCGTTTTGATCGCCCTTTCCCGCTGCTATTCCCATCGTCACGTGGCCCGATGGTTGATTGGAAACGTCACCTGCTTCCTGACTATGCGCAGACCTCACCGCTTTACTTGACGGCAGACTGATTATTGCGTGAAATTTCGAGTATAAACATTGACGAATTATTTCGAAGCGCATATATTTTCGTCAGAAGCCCACAGATTTTCTCTACCTTTTGATCGGAAAAGAGAAGTGATGTCACCTTTGCATGGAGACGTGATTTATCTGATCCTCGATGCATAAATCTTCCGTAACCATAAGAGGAGAGCGTGAATCTGACCGGCACGGTATTTTAGTACAGCGCTAAATCGGGTGTCAGATTCACTCGTGGAGCTACAACAAGCCATGCAGTGATTAGTTCAACCAATCTATCTGATGGGGGTTTGAAGGGCTTACCGTGCTGTTGCTCAACTGCAGAGTTCTGATACTGTAGTTAGCGTATATCTCCTCCTCCAGTAAGGTAACTTCAATCATACCAAACTTTTTGGAGCCCTCAGTCGGCCAGTATTGGTTAGACTTTTTCTACAAGATGGTAAAGTACAATAAATATTCAAAGAAGAATTACACATTCACATGAGAGTTGATTTTTATATTGATTTATTTTATTTATTTATTTATTTATTTATTTCGCAGGAGTTTTATGCCGTACACAAGGATATTTCACTTCTTCGATTGCTGCCTGCATTACGGTGAGAGGAAATAGGGCAGAACACGACGTGAACCTATGGCCACCAGCAGGATGCTAACAGATCTTCTGGAGCAGCCGGAGAGGAAGCCAGCAGGAGGTGAGCTCAACTGACAGCGATCACATTGCTGGGAAACTTCTGAGTCACTATGCTACTCTAACACCATATAGCCCCTCGGCAAAGGAGCCCACCCCCCTCCCCCGCCGCAATACAGGTTACTGTGCTCACATTGAGAATGACGTACCTTAGTATCCTCAACCAAATTTGTCACCATGACAACTGTCTCAACGTTCTGTTCCCAGAGCATTCGCATAAAGTCGTCTATGATCAGATCGGTGGGCCCTTTTACAAGTATATGTATAAGAAACGACAAGGGCATTAATACTAAGTTAATCAGCATAAAGTATAGACACACAACAAGAATTTGAAATAACTAGAAACTACAGATTATATACTAACTCAATGACAAATATAACCACAACAGAGACCTAGAGGAGGCTATACCATACAGATTAAATGTTAGGCACCAAAAAGGTCATAGGAATTTGAGATATATAGAAAAGGTTGGACTTTGGAAAACACCAAAAGCACTTCTGGAATTCAGTCAATTTTTCTGCAAAACGTTATATTTTGGGTATTCCCTTTTACGTCCATTTCTCAAAGGCTTTATAAAGGGAACCTATCCTAAGGTGTCTGAATTTCACATCTCAACAGATTTTCAATTCCTCCGTTTATATCTCTATGTATTGTAAGTGATTTAGGTCGTGCTTAACAATGTATTAATTTATTATTTATACATCAGTGAAATCCCAGAATTTCTTTCTCTGATGAAAGTGTTATTTTCACTGCCAGTGAAGTATCATATTTTGATATTTCACACCCAGATGTCATGACGTCAAAAAAGGAACATATTATTTTTAAAAGTTCCATTTTGAGCTCATTGGAATGACGTCATAATACAAGTTTACTTAATTGCTACATTCTCACGTCACTCCAGAAGATACGACGTCATGTTATATGTGATATAAGGCATATAACTCTAGGCATGTCTGTGATAGCCTGCGGCTTGAAAATATGCCGCAAACTCTTTAAAGCACTCAAAGTCCTGACACTGTTAGGTTATGAGTAATGACTAAAATATTACACATTTAATGTTGAATAGCATAAATATTGTTCGCGACTAGTGGGTTATCATTTCCATCATCCACTCGAACAATATTTAAGGTATTCAGCCTGCACTGTGCAATATCCTCTGTTTATCTCGCATCAGAAAAATCCTCCGCGTTTGATTGGGCAGTAATGGAGACGTGACAGACAGATATTACTCTATACCTTGCAGCAGATGCTATATACGTCTGGTGATACAAGAGTAGTGAGAACGCCATGGCGTCACCGTTAGAATGTCACGCAACAATGACACCAGCAACACAAAGGAATGTTGAATGAACATTGTCAATAACGTTATGACTGTTTGGAATTCAAAGCCCCTCGACGCGACGGGAAAATACTGCTGAAGCTTCTTTTGTTCTTATGCAGACTAATTTTCAGTGCAGTTTTTCGGGTCTTCCGCCGGATAAATTACATGGTTACATGGTTACTGAGTGAAAGGATACGAAACTATATGGGATCTGTAAACCTCGTTTTGGGCGAGACGTCATCCCACAAGCAAGTTTCCCTGCCAAAGGTGCACGTTGATTGGCTAATCAAACGGGTTGGAGGGATTTATACTACCGTTTTGACAGCTGTCAAATGGATCATACTAAATTCAACATGGCGACAGTTTCTTTCGGTCTCACTTCAGTGACACAAAATATGTGTTATGTGTCAGAAAAATAGTGTCAGATAAGATATTTATGAGCTATGATGTAATTAAATACTATATTCTATTTGTTACATCCAGTTGAATATAAATTCAAAGCCGTTTTATAACTCCTTCACTCAAACTATCGTCACCGATACGTTTTAATGTATAAGACGGAAATAACTCTTACTGTGGCCTCGGTTTTTACTGAGAAACACAGGCTAACTGAAGAGCAAAACAAGCAAATGTAATTCGAAATAAAACGTATACTGTACCAATACTCCGTTTGTATAACCTGTACTATCATCCTTTACAAAAGAAAGTCTCCACCAGCAATAAAATCATAGCAGTCACCTCTGATTTATAAGAAATGATTTCAAAGTCAGTGTGTCAAGAGCAACGTGGAAAAGTTTTGATATGGAACGCCAGATCCGATGCTCACAACATTTCGTCCACTCTAAACTCTCCAATATGTTCAACAGAATGTTGCACCCAGTTTCAGCTCTATTTAAACACCAAGTGCCATTCCCTTATCTTCGAAACAACCGCCAATAAAACAAACCGTCATAAACTCTCCTCCAATGCACTCTCAGTCGACGCTGCTGAAGCTGTGTAGATTACAGCTCGAGATCTACAGTAAATATTCTAACAGTTTCGTAATTTGTTCTTCGTATTTGTACCAAGATACATTTGCCGATTTTTATTTGAGTAGGGATACAGGATTATTGTGGAGAAAATTGTATTTTTGAGTGATAAAATAGCTTACCGGTAAGTCTATTTAATTATCTACTTCAGCTATAAGTTAGACAGGCCAAAGATTACTTATTTTTTTGCTTTCAACGAAAGATCATGGAGCTGACAGGCTGGTGGGATAATAAACTCGACATTAAGATTTTAACCACGGTGTATGACTTGTTTTGACCGTACTGAATTTCGTACTAGACTGGTTAAACACCCTGGTTGAAATCTTACTAACTAATATTATAACGGTGTGGATGTACATGTAGCACATTATGGGTAGAAGAATGTGGAAAACGTCATGAGGAAACCAGGTCACTTTCGGGCAGCTGGTAACCCTCCTGGCAGAAGGCCAACCATCGGTAACTGGAATCAAACTCGTAATCTTATTGGCCAAGGGGAAGTGGTCTGTACTGACGCACTCCACACTTGTCGCCGAGGTAGAGCCATGAGTCCAGATTTAAAAAATTTTTGCCTACAAAATCCCAAGCCTGACGCTTTATTGAGAGATTTACTTATCTGTTTTCATGGTTCATTTTACACAAAGTGTGAAAATCTGATCTTGACTTTAGCACAATGTACTTACCTTGGGAAGCGATGAACTTCTTTGGTTTCTCGTATCCCTGTTTTGAGAATATCACAAAGGTAAAGTTTTCCGTTCATTAGCATAACAATAGCTAAATTTTGACCTATAAACACAGATTTTGATCGTACGTTTGTCGCTGGAAAATGCTTACTCTTTTTCCTTTTTTACCCGTATCAGGTGGTAAAAATCTAATGTTCCTGATTTAGAGTAGAATTTATTCAACACTGATGTAATTATAGAAAAAGATAAGGTTTTCATTGTAGAAAGAGACATCTCTAACTGGCTTTATGTCTGCATCTTGTATCTGTCTTCAGCATAGTGGCAATAGCGAACCGCATTATGTCTGTATCTTGTATTTGTTTTTATTTATTTATTAATTTACTCCATTGTTGTTTCGCGTGTATTTGCCTTGATCATTCAGTGCAGAAACACTGGTGCCTGGTTGTATGTCTGCATCTTGTCTTTGTCTTTAAGTCTTCTACTTACATCAATATACGAGGCGTTGATATAATCCGATTCGGAGTCCGACGGCTTCAGGATCACACGGGAATGGTCGTCTGAAAATTGAAATGAAAGGTGAATAGGGCATCAGAAACGTCCACGCCCACGTCAGAAACTGCAACTGTAGCGAAAAGTGAACATCCGGGTAAGTTTGTATACAGGTACGAGCGTGTGTGCGAGTGCATGTGTGCGTGTATTGGTATGGGTACAGATGATTGCACAAAACCTGACTCTATCTATGAGGATGACCTGATCCGTATTCATAAAAACTGCATACATTTTAGTTAAGTGTAACTATCATTACAACGTATATCTTTAACGTGCGTTAAATCGGGTCTGCAGAGATGAAAGTATGTTCGTTATTTATTGGATAAAGAAAAAGTTACGAAATACTCACATGCCTCCAGATTTCTGTACCGGCTCTTTATTTTGTTGTACGGTAGATCCGCTACGTCGTGCTTTGCATGTAACCCCACAGGAAATTTCTGAAAGATATTAAAATCATTCAAAAAGGTCTGGATGCAACAGAAAATGTGCAAGACCTCTTCCAAAATATGAAAACCACGCAGGAAGCTGAACTACAAAGGTTAACATGATATTATAATGCGATTATTGCAGGACATGTCGAGAAATATCCGACAAAATCGGGCCACTTATCATGCATATAAGCGCAGCCCACAACTTTGAGTTCATTTATTCCTTTGGTTATCGCTGTAAACCATCATCAAGAAGATTTCACCATACCACAGCGATCAAGATTACAAATGGCCCTTCGTCACATAAGACAGAACCTTTAAACTTCACCTGCAACCAAATCCAACGGGAGCGACTGTAGGGGTGTTTTACCCTACAGTCGCTTTAGTGGTAAAACACCCGTAACTGAGGAAACATGTGATGCTGGTGCATAGTTTTACACATTATTTCATACGATGGCATTACGGCCGTTATGACTGTCATTTTACAATGAAAACATCTGGCAGCTTGTTGCCGGGCACTTTACCGGTAATTTTATGAAAATTTGATCAACGTGTAGGCTGAACATTTTACCCGAATTTGTGAAGCTTAGATGGTCTTTTCTACTCTCCGTGAAAACTTTTTTAAACTCTTTTCAAAAAGTCGGTTCTCTTTCACAAAAAACCTTGCATTAAAGTAAACACAAGAGTATAATATTTGACTAATATTTTGAATAGTGCTTTAACTTAAGCCAAGCTTATGGGTTTTTTTTGTTATTGCCCTGAAAATCTGTAATAAATCATTCAGGAATCTAGGAGACACACAATGTTACTAAGCTCTGTATTTTCTCCAGCTTAATTCAAACATTGCCGACGTGCTGTTAAGCCATCATGATTGATACAATCAGCTTACAGGGTATTCGGCACTAAACCCATCAGAAGCCTTTGTCCTGTGATCGCAAAAATAAGGCTAAAACATTGCCGACCTGGCGTTAAGGCACAATCACTCATACATTCATTCTCCAGCTTACAGCGTATTCGGCACTAAAGCCATCGGAATCCTTTTTCTTGTGATAATAATCCCAAAACTTGTCCGTAGAAACGACAGTTGTCATTGGATTCTCATACCCCAGGGCCACATCTACTTCATTCACCTCAACTGGAACATCATCTGCTAATGACAGAACGAGTTACCTCGCTTAGATTATGTATTATTATTACCGTGTAAATAACAAAACACAGCAGGTTTTGCACTCACAAAGCTTATCATCTTCAGACTAAATACCATACTACGAAAACCATTACGTATCTTTAAAATATTTTCATACAAGCGAAAATTGAATCTCTGATAAATTACTATATGGGCAAATGGCGGACCAGACTGTAACCCTTGAAGCTTTATAAATTTAAAAATACAAAAGCTATACCATTGTCTCCCAGCATGTCCATATCTCTGGGTTCTTCTTCTGATCTTCCTGCAGGGTTCTTGTTATTGCTGGCAGGCCAGCGACGCCTCCTTCGGAAACGTCGAAAATAACAAACCGGACAGTATATATCAACAACCCAAAGCAAGCATCACCACTTATCAACACATCAGCTGATAAATGGCTACTGTACGCAGAATTCTAGCACAATAAAAATTATAGATGTGATTGGGGAACATCTCTTTAACTTACTTGTATCATTGATGATATCCTTCCTCACAGATTTTATTATTTATCTATTTTTAGACCGGTGGCCTACATGGGCAGTGCGTATGCATATTTAATCTGCAATATACAAGTGTCCTTGAGGATCTAGGTTGCGGAAATCGGAGAAAATCCGAAGACAACCATGTAGCACCTGGAAGATATACCTAGTCGTTTTTGTTGTAGAGCACATTCGACGACTTTAGTGGAAATTCAATTTGAAAAAAAAACCGCACATAATTTCAAAAATACTTGAATGTCCCACACCAACTAATGACTAACTACCGCAGAACTAAAAATGTTTAACCAATATAAACTGATGTCCATTCTGTAGGTAGAGGAAACCTGAAAGGGCTTATGGCTAAACGACTTAATTGGCCACATGCAATATGTATGGGTACACGCACGTGACTTTTTTGTTCAGTGGTGACTGGTCGTTTTCCCGTGAGACCTATCAGATGACATGGATTTGTGAAGCTTATGCAGTAAAGATTGAAAGTGTAAACAATGGTCCTATACACTACCTGTATAGGACAATGACAACAACAACAACAGTCACAAGAAGAAGAACTCCGACAATGCTGCCAGCTATTTTGTCCGCCGGCAGGGATGACTCGGGGTTGACCGTGGCTTCTAACGCTGTAACATATCCAACGTATTATAAACGCGTGAGTTCAGTCAAATTACGACTAAAAAGTGTGTGCTTATATTTTACTTATTTATTTATTTGATTGGGGTTTTACGCCGTGCTCAAGAATATTTCACTTACACGATGGCGGCCAGCATTATGGTGGAAGGAAATCGGACAGAGCCCAGGGGAAACCCGCGACCATCCGCAGGTTGCTAGGAGACCTTCCCACGTACGACCGGAGAGGAAGCCAGCATGAGACGGACTTGAACTCACAGCGACCGCATTGGTGGAAGACTTCGGGTCAGTGTGCTGCGACAGCACGCTAACCGACTGAGCCACGGAGGCCCCGCTTATATTAACAGCATTTGCCTCATAGGCTGAGTATTTATAGGCATTCTGCTGGTGGAGTATTAAAGCATCCCCCAAACCATTATTTGAGATGTTTTCACTTGAATTGTTTCTCAGATGTAACAATAAAACAGTATTTTGAGTAATTCGACACTAGAGACGTATGATAGGTTAAAATTAATATAGCTGCACTTCCCCGTGATTGTGGTTACGCCACTGTGACAGGGGACGTATAAGTGGCCAATGTTCGCTGTAAACATTTACACGAATCAGAAATACCCTAGCCAAAGCAAATTGAGAAGAGGCCGCTTTTCAACGGTTACCTGTGACCATTTGCGAATTATTACGGTGCGGTAGCTGGACTGTTTTACTCTCTATGCTATAGTCTTGTATATTTATCATGTTATCGATTAGAAAAATATGACGTCCATGTGTTCAGCTCTTTACCGACGAAATCCAGGGCAATACGTTATCATGCAAGTGACCCATGACCCGTGACTGATTGTTTGGGATCAAATACACATACACTGTCATCATAATGCTGGCCGCCGTCTTATAAGTAAAATATTCTTGAGTGCGGCTTAAGACACCCATGAGGTAAATAAATGAATAAATATTTTAGGTGTTCCATGATTCTTTATTTCTAGAATAACACCATTCCATGTACAAACGAGAAATAAGGTTGAATAGTAAACGCTTCGTTTGGATTTATTTATTTCTTTCCTTGATTGGTGTTTTACGCCGTACTCAAGAACGATTCATTTATACGACCGCGACCAGCATTATGGTGGGAGGAAACCGGGCAGAGTCAGAGGGAAAACCCATGACCATCCGCAGGTTGCTGGCCGACCTTCCCACGTACGACTTCGTTTGGAGTGTCATATCTACATATGCTCAGCATATTCTAACATCTCATGCAGATTCCATATAAATCTGAGGTTTTTGTGGTGAAAGTTCCAATGACACATGATTTACGCAAACTCGCGTACATGTACTTTCAATAATATGGACATCCAACATATGAATGGGTAGAATTTTTGGTGCAACAGGGTAATGACGAAAGGCAACTTTGGTGGTGACTGTCAGTTATCTTTAATAGGTGAATATTTGCGACAGATTAAAAGCTTCTCAAATGAAAAGGTCAGTGTTGGTACCTGTTACGAACGCCGTGTTTAAAATAATGTAATTTATTTTTTTTTGGTTTTGTTTTTGTGGTAACCGGGTCAGTGTCTGACCTACATTTTTTCGTCTGTGTTCGTTGTGGCCTGCACTGGAATTCAGTACCGTGTTTTCGAGGCTCCTGTGTTTATGAGTTTCGTTTCATTGTACATAGAGCGTACATTCTGGAAAGATTGTAACATCCAGAATATTCTTTACGCCAGTCTATAAATATGAACGGCGAAGTTGTAAAGCTCGCAGTAATTTTACATAGGTCCACTTGAGAACAGTCTTTTAGTCGCATTCATTGGAGAGCAGTCATATCTACGCTCGTTCACTGAGAAGGATTTTGTGGGATTTGGAGATATCGCCTTTAATACCATTTGACATACGTAAATTTGCACGCCACTTTTCTGTACGTGGCACTTTGTGAGCTACCAGAGAGGGAAAATCTGATAAACAAAGGGCTTGTTCAACTCTCAGACAACGATAGGCCCAACAGAAGATCAAGCTAAGAAATACAAAGACACTTGACTAAGTTCAATCCATCTATCTGGACGAAGCAGACATATAGTACAACTGACAAAAACATACACACAGACACAGATAAATACAAAAGTATATAGTTTCTTACTGATGACAGCATCCAAATCCGGATGGGATATTCCGGCTCCCAAATACAAGTCAGTCCACGTAAATATAGAATTCACAGTCCTGCAAGCGTCGAACAGTAGGGTACGGCACGCCGATGATGACCAACTGCCACTGAAGGTGTACCTTACCACGACGGACGAGTTGACAGCAGCGTCCGTGATGTCAAGCTGGCTATGAATGTTTCACTCCACGGAAATATACACAATGTCACTTTCAGGGTAAACCGGGATGAAATGTACGTAATCGCACAATGAGGGATACAAGCTCCAAAACAACGTCTCAAACAAAATAGCCAGTGGCGAAAAACAAGCTCACAAGGTGCTGCGTACAGAAAATTGATGTAAGCCAATATCTCCAAATCCCACAAAATCCTTCCCAGTTAACGATAGTAAATATGAGTTCTCTGAAGGGTACTTGAACATAAAGATTGCAAGCTTTACAACTTCGTTGCTCAGATTTATAGACTAACGTAAAGAAAATTGATGGCTTGATCGTATAACATTTCTTCAGAATGTACGTGTCTACAATGACATGAAACTGATAAACACAGAAGCTTCGAGAATACGCGACTGAATTCCAGTGCATGTCACAACGCACACATAGGAAAAAACGTAGGCCAGACACTGACCTGGGTAGCTCAAAAACAAACAAAAAAATACAATACAATATTTTAATGACGGGGTTCGTAATGAAATCCACAGTGGCGTGTGTATTGTTTATACACAATTTGTGTATCACAGATTACACAGTTGTTTTACGAGTACCTGGCTCTGGTTTGTTTGTAGGCTAAAAGTAACATGTGATGTATTCACCAAGGAAAACGCGTGGATTATCGCCTCTACTGTCGCAGACACTCAGCACTGGGACATGGAGCCCGATTTGCGCCACAGTAAAGTCGACATGACTGGTCGGATTTCAGCCAATTTCACGCAAGTAAGAAAATGCAAATAGGAAAAATCCCGAACGGAAGGCCGCTGACCGGGCTTTCCAGCCCTTTTGTTTGTGTGTTTTTCAGAGAAACATTAATTCTCAACTCATGCTTTGAAAGTGTCAGGGAGTTTGGAAGTTCACTGTTACATTTCATAAATAGTCGCTCTCCACAATTAGGCAGTCTGAGAAGAACAGTTTTAAACCGGGATTGAAACTCGTCTGAATCACTAGAGAGTACCTTGCAGGTCGTAACTGTGCATAGGGGAGTTTAAAAAATTTCATTTCGAAGCGGGTGTTGCTTTTTTCCGTGATATAACGTCGACCACGAATGATGCGTGATAAACACATCCCATCGCTATGATACCCAGGCTGATGTCTTCGCTGACAATGACATTATAAGGGTTTTCCAGCAGCTGAAAACACGACGCGATTGAGTTCTTCGGCCCGTGGGCTCAACGTGGAAATTATTTATTTACTTGTTTATTCGATTGGAGTATACCCCAAAAATTTTCACTGATACGATCAACCGTGATTAGGATTTCGGGTGACGCAATCCCGCAGAGCGCAGCGTAAAGCACTGATTTTCGCCAAGTGCCTGGTGCATTTCCTAACTAAACCCGTAGTCTAACCATCAAGAGTTCAACCTTGCGACATCTGAGGTCAGAATTTAGAAGACGCCATGAGAGCAATGTTTTACAGCCGAGATATGAGATAATCTTGGCTTGATAGCTACATTCAAGCAAATCATCCCAATGTATCTTTACACTGTTTACAATAAACCGAAACCAAATATCACAAGATGTTTATGTTTTGTTTGTC
Source organism: Acanthopleura granulata (assembly GCA_016165875.1). NCBI lineage: Eukaryota > Metazoa > Mollusca > Polyplacophora > Chitonida > Chitonidae > Acanthopleura > Acanthopleura granulata. Next base: position 503,975 of record JABBOT010000040.1, read on the forward strand.
AAAATGTAGCGATTTTATATGGCTTATATCCGTCACCTCCTTAACATGGCAGAATATTTTGTATTATGCGCCGTCCATACGTGGGAATGTCTGGTTGCAACTTGTAGACGGTTGTCGGTTCGCCCGGTATCCTTCCATCACAATGCCGGTGGGTATCCTTTAAGTGAAATATTCGTGAGTACCGTGTAAATTTCCAAGGAAATAAAAGCTAAATAGTAGGGTAAGTATTTTTGCCGGGCTTATATTTACAGGCTATGTAAATACCTTCATACAGTCTGTAAATCTTAGGACTGCAGAAATGATATGTCTATTGTGAACAAACTTCACTGACCTATTTCGCATCTGTCTCCAGTAATGCCACCTTGACAGTCCTCCAGACAAGTCCCGGTAATAAAGTTACATCCGTCTGCGACACAATTCTGACTACAGTTCCGGGAGCAATTGTCTCCCCATGTTCCATTTGTGCATTCTAGAGGACACAAATGGGGTTAAATTGGTTTCATTTCAATTTGGTTACATCTACTCTGAAAGCGTAATCAATCAAGCATCCGAAATTTCTGATATCCATGTTTCAGTAATCGTTATTAGGAAAGAGAGATGACATTCTTACAGCATATCCCGGTGGAAACAAGTTTGGGAGAACTCTCTTCGCTATTTATTTGCTAATACTCACGTGTACGGCACGTTTTGTCTGTGTCCTCGTAACCAGCTGAACACTGGGGATTCCCGTCAGTAAAGGGACGTCTTGCTAATGTATTGTTTCGCCCTCTTACTACGTCTTTTTCTTGGTTTCCATATGCCGGAGAGGAGGCAGACAGTGCGCAGATTTAAGAAGTTATGAGACGGCACACGGACTCACGGTGAGAGCTAAAACGTTTCACTTTCGCCGTAACCTGATGAATGGCAGAACATTCATCGTGTCCGACCTTGATACAAACTGAATAATGTTTCCACCTGCTTTTCCCGGGATCTACCTGTGTCTTTCTTAGAGAACATTTCTTGTACAAGAAGACAACTTTGAACGAAGGGTCTATAGGGGCAGCCGTCTTGAATACTAATGATCTAAATCCAGAAAATATTTGTCAAACATTCAGTAAGATCAAAATCAATACTGCATGCATGATTTTGCAATTGTTTCCAGTTGGCGATGAAAATATTTTACTTTGTTTTGAAAATAAGCCGGAACCAACTTTTGGAGGGAAAATGGCCAATCAGTACACATAAGTCTCAATGCGGCCATTCTCGACGTAAACCCGAAGACAGGCGAAGTGGATCACGAGTTTAAAGTAGATGTCTGATTTCGGCAGCGCAAAGGTGTTGTCTCATATCTGTTCTCCACACTATACTTGTTGACTAATAGGTTTTATTTGTTTCTGTGATAAGGGGTAATATTCATAAAATGTCATCAAAATCCATTTGAACACTTAAATTGTCTCATTTCGCTGTAAAATATCCCGGCATACACTTTGACTGGTTTATTCTGTCTGGCGAGTGCCCGGATGTAGTGTCATAGGCCTTCTTTCCGTCAGCACAGAATAAACAGCTCCGGTTGGGGCTAAAGGTGAATAATCAAGGGCCGTATATAAAGAGACGGTGACAAAAACTACAGTGACGAAGAAATTTATACACGAAACATACATGGGTACAAATCTGTGTATAGATTTGATTAGGTAGGCCTAATCGGCGCTTTGGGCGATACCTTTTGGAAATGGTCAGGATTATTGTTATCATTAACCACTTTTTGTGATACGTCTACAGAGAAAATTACTAAATGAAAACTTCTTAAATATCCACATGGTCTGAAGCATTGCATGGCAAAATTGTAGCGTATTTGGCCTAAGACATGTGATTGGACGTGTATTTGTGGTCCGTTAATGACATCACATCTCCCTGCTGTACCAAACTGACTACAGTTCCGGGAACAGTTATCTCCCCATGTTCCAACTGTGCACGTTGGAGGACACAAATGCAGTTAAATCGATTTCATTCAATATGGTTACATCTACTCTGCAAGCATGATTCATTAAACATCATGAAATCCTGTTATCTATGTTCGAGTAATCGTTATTAGGAAAGAGAGATGACATTCTTATAGCATCTCCATGTGGAAAGAAATTTGGGAGAACTCGCTTCACTAATTGTTTGCTAGTACTCACGTGTACGGCACGTTTTGTCTGTGTCCTCGTAATCAGCTGAACACCGGGGATTCGCGCCAGTAACGGGACATTCCCCTGACGTCTTGTTACACACACTACCTTTGTAACAATTTCCACACGACTCTGGACAGTCCGCACCCCACAGTCCTTCGGAACATGCTGAAATTTAAAATGTAAAACTAGGTGTTTAATTTTGTCATCGCAAAGGTGTTAAGTTCTCAAATTTGTTCTCTACACCATATATGTATGTGCTTACTTTGAATAAGCAAAAGGCCAGGTGTTCAACTCGAGGTGACAAATGGTAGTAATTGCAACAGCAGCTTTGTAAACATAGCTGATACATCCAATGAGATTTCCGTAGTATTACACTATGCACGGATAACCGCCTTGTTGCATTATGATGCCATGTTTGATTTTTTTTTCTCTATTTGATGTTTCAGGCCGAACTCAGGAATATTTCACTTACACGACGGTGGCCAACGTAATGATGAAAGAAAACCGAGCAGAGCCGGGGAAACCCCCGGCTATCCGCCGGTTGTTGGTGGACCTGGCCACGTACGGCCGGAGAGGAAGAGAGCATGAGCTGGAGTTGAGCTCGCAGCGACTGCATTTGTGACATCAAATTTGGGGCTGGAGGGGGGTTATAGAAGGTGTGCGATACCGCTGATGGAATTCCCTCTCGTTTTTGAACAACAAGATACAGACCGTCACCCAATTGCTACTGCTCGTTTTATAAGTGTTTTTAATAGTTGGGAAATGAATAGTTTGACTAAAAAAAGTTGCATTCAAGCGTTTATTAACATCATGAACACAAGCTACTTTTTTTCACGATAATATTATTATATCAGGACTTTTTCTTTCGGAATAAAGCGACTGTTTTCCCCTTTTCCACATAAATAAATATATTCGCATCATTCTAGTATTTACAGAAGAAACAAAGTCGGTTTTCAGTGAATCCTTTGAAAATATTGATTGGACAGATATAACAACTAAATCAGATGTAAACATGGCTGGGGATGCATTTGTGTCGAGCATTAATGCAATATTCAATGACTGCCTCGTAGTTGTTACACCGCGGAACGGTCCATTCCAAAAACAATGAATAAGACCAGTAATTTTCAAGTCAATCCGAAGTAAACACAAATTCTTTCGTCGATATACGAAAGATAAAAAAATCCACTACTTTAGCTCAACATAAATACTACAGAATCACGCATTAAGGTTGGCCTAATGGAATTACTATACGAAAACAAATTCAACTACTACAACAATGATATATTTGATTTATTTATTTGATTCGTGTTTTACGCCGTAATCAAGAATATTTCACTGGTGGCCTAACAGTGGGCGTTAGGGGTCGGGAGTTGTAGAGGATGAAAAACGCCCAATCCAATGAGAAAAATGCAACACAGAAGCAGAGCCGAACTGATCGAGTGAAAGCACCGAGGCAGATAGCTGATGCTGTACAATTTTTATTCAATGGGACTTTTAACAAAACTTTACTACATGCGCTTATTACACTTCTGCAGTAAAACAAATCATTCTCCATTTAAAAAGCCAGGGCGCCTGGCATCGACGGTTTCTCAGTGATTCAATAGATCAACAACCTGCTCTGCCACATCTGTAATATGCCTTTCCAGCAGGGTATTGTACCAAACTTTGTGAAAGATGCAATAATCACAGTCATTTATAAATCTGGTGAAAAATTAAAGTGGGAAACTATCGACCGATATCACTTCTCCCTTGCTTTAGCCAAGTTTTAGAAAAACTTATGATCAATACAAATAATTCATTTTTATTAGAACATTCGATCTTGTATATCAATGAGTTTGGGTTTAGAGCAGGACACTCCACATTTATGGCCATGTTAACATTACATGAGAATTTGATAAAACAAAAGGGTCTGGCCAATATAGCGCAGTTGCATTTCTACCTCTATCAATCTTGAAAGGCGTTGGACACCGTGAATCATGAAATACTGCTCGAAAAACTGCATAATTATAATTTTCTAGGAATATTAAATAAATGATTCCGGAATTATCTATAGTCTAGATATCAGCAAGTAAATTATAGTGGCACCCCTTCGTCCCCAAACACCTCTATTATATTGTTTCGCCCTCTTACTCTGTCATTTTCCAGATTTCCGTATATCGGAAAAGAGGCAGACGGCGCGTAGATATAAAAAGATACGAGACGGCAAACGGACTCCGGTAAGAGCTAAAATGTTACACTTTTCCCGTAACCTGTTGGCAGGACATTGATCGTGTCCGACCTCGGTACCAATTGAATAATGTTTCGAACTGCTTTTTTCGGGGATCTATCTGTGTGACTCTTAGAGGCAGTTTGGTGTACAGCAATCTTCAAACGCTTACATCCTACAAAAGGATTTGATAAAACAAGAGAGTCTGGCCAATATAGCTCGGTTGCATTTCTAACTCTATCAGTCTTGATGGGCGTTTGACACCGTGAATCATGAAATACTGCTGGAAAAACTGCATCATTATGGTTTTCGAGGAATATCAAATGAATGATTGCGGAATTATCTATAGTCTAGATATCAGCAAGTAAATTATAATGGCATTCCTTCTTCCCCAAAACACCTGTATTATATTGTTTCGCCCTCTTACTATGTTATTTTCTTGATTTCCGTACGTCGGAAGGGAGGCAGATAGCGCGTAGATTTAAAAAGATACGCGACCGCAAACGGACTCCGGTAAGAGCTAAAATGTTAAACCTTTTCCGTCACCTGTTGGCAGAACATTGATCGTGTCCGACCTTGATATGGATTGAACAATGTTCCGAACTGCTTTTCTCCGTTACATGTCTTTCTCATTATTATTGGACGTTTGGTGTACAGCAATCTTCAAAGTCGCCATTAGAGAAATGTTTTACAGACCGCATATGAGATAATCTTGGCTTGATAGCTATATTGAAGCAAATCATCCCACTGTATCTTTACACTATTTACAATAAACCGAAACCAAACATCACAAGATGTTTATATTTTGTTTGTACGAATGTAGCGATTTTACATCGCATATTTGCTCCATTTAATTAACATAGCAGAATATTTTGTATTATGCGCCGTCCATACGTGGGAATGTCTGTTTGCAACTTGTAGACGGTTGTCGGTTCGCTCGGTATCCTTCCATCACAATATCGGTGGCTATCCTTTAAGTGAAATAATCGTGAATACGGTGTAAAATT